>JADBJO010000914.1:442500-447500 GCA_016801955.1 Conus betulinus | reverse complement strand
TCTTTCAATGTACTATGATTTTTTTCTTTGTCTCTCAGTCTCTGTCGGTCTATCGCTGTCTCACGGTCTCTGTCTGTCTGTCTGTCTGTCTGTCTGTCTCTCTCTGTATATTATTAATTTCTCTTTCACAGGGATTGCAGTCATATGCGAGTATTGTATATATTTTTCGGGTCACATGTTCCATAATGTATGCAAATTCATTACGCTGACCATGCTCAAGGGCTTTTTTTTTTTTCGGTTCTCCTCTGCCTGTCTGTCTGTCTGTCTGTCTGTCTTATAATTGTCTGCATAATTTGCCGCGTTCATTTTATTAGATGTTTAAAATGCGTACGATTATCTAATACAGAATCTTTGTATGTACCCCCTTTCCTCCCTTTCTCAGTCCCTCCGTCCCTCCCTCCCTCCCTCCCTCTTGTCAGTACATGACTTGTTTTTCATATTTTTTTTTTTTATTTCGCATTGTATTTTGTGCTCAGGGCGAGGACTGGATGTAAAAATGCTCATCAGTGCTTGGTAACACCCTCATAAATATAGAACATTTTCTCACCACCCCCACCCCCCACCCCCCTTTACCATCCCCACTCCTTCCCGCTATCCGAACACCCACTATTGAAAACATCCGCTCAGCTGTTCATAGCCTCCCATTATCTGTGTGTGCCATGAATGGCAGCCTGCAGGAACAAAGCTGGTAAGCTGGACTGGAAAGGTCCAAATCGCCCAGTAATTGCAGGGCTCACATCGTCACGTGTAGCTCAGACACTCTTTCACCGGATGGCCCAGAGAAGCAGGAATGTCGGTTACTTGCTTGTTGATATTGGAGTAGTTTGTGCTATAGTGGTGGAACGCAAATGCGCGCACGCGTGTGCCGGCCTTTCTCTCTGTCTCTGTCTGTCTGTCTGTCTGTCTCTGTGAGCGAGTCAACACCTATTTTACATCAGCACCGTGGCGGTAGTTAGCGTCTTGGATTTGGCCCTTGGATGTCATGGGTTGGATCCCATCAGAACCATTCATTTGTCTTTTTCTTCTTTTTCCTTTCTTTTTCCCTGACCGGCTGCTTCCCGGCTTCGAATTTTCTATCGGCTCAATTAAGAAGACTGGGACCACACAGTCGAATTTCATGCACTGAACTGATGCGCCTCTGAGAGTGCTGCTCCATATCCCTGACCACATACTGCAGGTGTCTGTACCTCCTGGGCCTGCTTGACGTCGGGATACATTATGGAACTTCATTATATGATCTTCATCAATAATATGTCCTAATCCTTATCAGTCAGTATAAAGATCTTCATCGATGATATGTCCTAATCCTTATCAGTCAGCATAAAGATCTTCATCGATAATGTGTCCTAATCCTTATCAGTCAGCATAAAGATCTTCATCGATAATGTGTCCTAATCCTTATCAGTCAGCATAAAGATCTTCATCGATAATATGTCCTTGTCCTTATCAGTCAGCATAAAGACCTTCATCGATGATCAGTATGTCGATAATATGTCCTTATCCTTATCAGTCAGCATAAAGACCTGCTCATCGATAATGTGTCCTTATCCTTATCAGTCAGCATAAAGACCTGCTCATCGATAATGTGTCCTAATCCTTATCAGTCAGCATAAAGATCTTCATCGATAATGTGTCCTAGTCCTTATCAGTCAGCATAAAGATCTTCATCGATAATGTGTCCTAATCCTTATCAGTCAGCATAAAGATCTTCATCGATAATGTGTCCTAATCCTTATCAGTCAGCATAAAGATCTTCATCGATAATGTGTCCTAATCCTTATCAGTCAGCATAAAGATCTTCATCGATAATGTGTCCTAATCCTTATCAGTCAGCATAAAGATCTTCATCGATAATGTGTCCTAATCCTTATCAGTCAGCATAAAGATCTTCATCGATAATGTGTCCTAATCCTTATCAGTCAGCACAAAGATCTTCATCGATAATGTGTCCTAGTCCTTATCAGTCAGCATAAAGATCTTCATCGATAATGTGTCCTAATCCTTATCAGTCAGCATAAAGATCTTCATCGATAATGTGTCCTAATCATACAGAACGTTCTGAACGAACTGTGCGTCTGGCTTGACTAACACACTTTAAAAAATCATTTAATTTTTTAGAATTGTTTCTTTTTTTTTTCTGTTTGAAGAAAAAAAAATCCCTTTCGTTTCACATCGACCCCCCCCCCCCCCCCCCCCCCTCCCGCTACCTCAACCCCTTTGAATTTTCAGTCTTCTATGTAGGCTTATGTGTCGGTGTTCAGCTCTTTATTTGGTGTTATATTTCTCTCAACCCCAGGCCCCCCCCCAGGTATATTCTTTTGAGAGAGAGAGAGAGAGAGAGAGAGAGAGAGAGAGAGAGAGAGAGAGAGAAAACTTGGGGGGGGGGGGGGGGGGGGGCTTTGCTTTCACTTTCTCCATCTGTCGGTTCTCTTTCCTGTGATTTTTCTGTTCATTTATTTGCCTTCTTTATTTTTTCGTACTCATTGAGCACTTTAACACATTTCATTGCAGGCCCCTGTCCCTGAGTATGTCCTTGTTGGGTTTATGATGAGAGAGAGAGAGAGAGAGAGAGAGAGAGAGAGAGAGAGAGAGAGAGAGGTGGTTATATGTACAGCAAGGGTATTTTAAATAGTGAAAGAGATTTTTCCCTCAGAATCCACTACAATATTTGCACAGATTATTATGTCAGTGACTCATGTATATGAAAGCGCTCACACACAGCTATTTGGTAGGACTATTGAAACGACTCCTCGCTGCTTTGATGATCTGATTGCATTCCATGTCCGTAGGGCGGATTGGTTACCTGAAAACACCTTTTTTTTTTTTTTTTTTTTTTTTTAAAAGAGAAAGCGACTCTGATACTCATGAAACAAACTTTTTAAAGTCATTTATCACTTTTTGGAGGAAAAATAACTTGAACAGCAGATGCAGTAACATTTGTTTTGCATCCATCATACTCTTAGGAATGATCCTCTCTTCAAGCTCATTCCTTTCACTGTTGAATTATAGAGATGAATTCCAAGTGGTTGAAAAGCTGGGGCTTCAGATGCCACAAGCTGCAGTCGTTCATTCCGCCCAGTGTGTGGCCCCCACATTGGGCACAGGTCTGTTGCTGACAGTAGGGGGCCCATGTTCTGTGTGGGGATGGCCCACATTGGGCACAGGTCTGTTGCTGACAGTAGGGGGTGTTGCTGTGTGTGGCCCACATTGGGCACAGGTCTGTTGCTGACAGTAGGGATGTTCTGTGTGTGGCCCACATTGGGCACAGGTCTGTTGCTGACAGTAGGGGATGTTCTGTGTGTGGCCCACATGGGCACAGGTCTGTTGCAGACAGTAGGGGATGTCATGTGTGGCCCACATTGGGCACAGGTCTGTTGCTGACAATAGGAGGTGTTGGTGTGTGGCCCACATTGGGCACAGGTCTGTTGCTGACCGTAGGGGGTGTTGGTGTGTGGCCCACATGGGCACAGGTCTGTTGCTGACAGTAGGGGATGTTAGTGTGTGGCCCACATTGGGCACAGGTCTGTTGCTGACAGTAGGGGGTGTTAGTGTGTGTGTGGGGCACAGGTCTGTTGCCAGTAGGGGATGTTAGTGTGTGGCACATTGGGCACAGGTCTGTTGCTGACAGTAGGGGATGTTAGTGTGACAGTAGGGGATGTTAGTGTTAGTGGTTGGCCCACATTGGGCACAGGTCTGTTGCTGACAGTAGGGTGATGTTAGTGTGTGCCCACATTGGGCACAGGTCTGTTGCTGACAGTAGGGGATGTTAGTGTGTGGCCGACATCGGGCACAGGTCTGTTGCTGACAGTAGGGGATGTTAGTGTGTGGCCCACATGGGCAGAGGTCTCTGTTGCTGACAGTAGGGGATGTTAGTGTGTGGCCCACATTGGGCAGAGGTCTGTTGCTGACAGTAGGGGATGTTAGTGTGATGTTACAGTGGTTAGTGTGTGGCCCACATTGGGCACTTCTGTTGCTGACAGTAGGGGACAGTAGGGGATGTTAGTGTGTTGGGCACAGGTCTGCTCATGTTGGGCACATCTGTTGCTTACAGTAGGGGATGTTAGTGTGTAGTCCACATTGGGCACAGGCCCGTTGCTGACAGTAGGGGGTGTTCACCAAAGGGAAAGGGGGTGTTCAGAGAAGTGGGAGTGGGAGTGGAGGGGGGAAATCATGAGGAGTGGGGGTAATGGGGGTAAAGGAAAAGGGGTGGATACTGAACATCTTATTCGATGCTGAATAGCGCTTTTTCCTCTACTTCCTCGCATCCCACATTTGCTTCCGAATAGATTGGTACATGCATAGCATTAGTATCAAAGTGTGTGTGTGTGTGTGTGTGTGTGTGTGTGTGTGCGCGCGCGCGCGTGTGCGCGCACGGGTGTCCAATATCTTCGTATGCAGGCAGGTGCGTTTTTGTATGAACATGTGGTAGACAGGATGCGAAACAGACGTGTGTCAGTCACTGACATTTCAATGGTACGGGGCCAGTGGCCCCTTCAGTCTGCCGGTGAAATGGCAGCTGTGCTGTCAGTGACTGGACTGCAGGCTGTGTGCAGGGGGATGGGGGACGGGGGGGGGGGGGGGGGGGCTGTGTATTTTACAAAGACTAGTCATTGACAGAGCGTTGTGTGTAGGCCAGCTGGGGATAGCCTGCTTACTGGCCTGTAGAGGGCCACTGCCACACCCCGCCAGGAAGAAGCCACGCCACACCCCACAGGAAGAAGCCACGCCACACCCCGCCAGGAAGAAGCACTGCCACACCCCGCCAGGAAGAAGCCACTGCCACACCCCGCCAGGAAGAAGAGCCACTGCCACACCCGCCAAAGAAGCCACTGCCACAGCCAGGAAGAAGCCACTGCCACACCCCGCCAGCCACTGCCACCTCCCCGCCAGCCACGCTTACCTGGCCAGGTGTGCCACACCCCGCCAGGAAGCAGCCACGCCTGGGAAGAAGCACTGCCAGCCAGTGTGCCGCCACAGTGGTGAAAGGAAAGGCAGAGCTG
>JADBJO010000914.1:417500-435000 GCA_016801955.1 Conus betulinus | reverse complement strand
TGTCTCAGTAGGTGGTATTTTTTTTTTGTTTTGTTTTGTTGACTCTGTCTCAGTAGGTGGTGTTTTTTGTTGTTGTTGTTGAGACTGTCTTAGTAGGTGGTTTTTTGTTTTGTTTTGTTGAGACTCTCAGTAGGTGGTGTTTTTTGTTGTTGCTAAGACTGTCTCAGAAGGGTTTTTTTTTTTTTGTTGAGACAGTCTCAGTAGATGGTCTTTTTTTGTTGAAACTGTTTCAATAGGTGGCGTTTTCTTTTTTGAAACTGTCTCAGTAGGTTTTTTTTTTTTAAAAAGCGGTCTCAGTATGCGGTGTATTTAGTTGAAACGGTCTTAGTAGGTGGTGTATTTTGTTGAAACTGCGCGTACACACGCACGCGCGCGCGCGCGCGCGCGCGCGCGCGCGCACACACACACAGCCACCCACCCCCATACCCACCACCACACACACACACACACACCCACACACACACACCACCAACACACCACACACACACCCACACCCACACACGATGTTCCAACACACCCACCTGCACCCACACCAGCTGCCGAAGTGCGGAAGCGATGTTCCAAAACGGCAGGGCTGTCCTGCTCCATCACCAGCTGTGGGATCCTAGCATGGGGAAAGGACACTGCCTACAGGGGACACTGCCTACACAAAGGACTGCCTACAGGGGAAAGGACACTGCCTACAGGGGAAAGGACAGTGCCAGGACAGGAAAGGACAGTGCCTACAGGGGAAAGGACAGGGGACTGCAATGTCTACAGGGGAAAGGACACTGCCTACAAAGGAAAGGGGGGACAGTGCCTACAGGGGAAAGGACACTGCCTACAGGGGAAAGGACAGTGCCTACAGGCATGGGGAAAGGACAATGTCTACAGGACAATGTCTACATGGTAAAGGACAGTATCTACAGGGGAAAGGACAGTGTTTACAGGGGACAGGACAATGTCTATAGGCATGGGGAAAGGGACAATGTCTACAGACATGGGGTAAGAACAATGTCTACAGGACAATGTCTACAGGTTTGGGGAAAGGACAATGTCTACAGGCATGGGGAAAGGACATTGTCTACAGGCATGGGGAAAGGACAATATCTACAGGACATGTCTACAGGCATGGAGAAAGGATAATGTCTACAGGGGAAAGGACAATGGAGAGAGAGAGAGAGAGAGCTCTCTCTGTCTCTCTCTCTCTCTCTCTCTCTCTCTCTCTCTCTCTCTCTCTCTCTCTCTCTCTCTCTTTCTTTCTAGTGGAAACGGGGGAGACACATATCCGCTGGATCAGTTTTTACAGGAAGAAGAAGTGGGGGAGTGGGTGGGGTGGGGATGGGTGCCAGAGAGATCCATGGGACTCAATGTCCAATGTATTGATTAGCCATCGTGTCTGTTTTCTGGCTTCCATGTGAATTGGACAATTGAGGAGACAGGGAAAGGGACGGGCAGTTGTTAAGTGTTTATCCTTGTCCAGTACCACGCAAATTCACTGTTGATCTTGAGAGAGTAATGCATGCAAACTTGCGCACACGCGCGCGCGCGCGCGCGCGCGCGCGCGCGTGTGTATATGTGTGTTTTAAGATTCAAATTCACATTATGTGTGGATTATTACATTGAGTCAGTTTTTATCTTGTGCCGGCTTCAATTTGTTATGCTCCTGATAATAAACACAGACAGACAGACACACAGACCGACAGAGCCCACCCCCACCCCACCTCCACCCCACCCCCCGCTCTCTCTGTGTTGCAGTCGAAGTGAAGCTGCAAATCTCTGTTTGGCTGTGTTTGTTTATTTGTATCTATCCGTGCTGTTGTTCATTTGTATTTATATTGCTGTTGTTTATTTGTATCTATGTGTGTTGTTGTTTTTTTGTATCAAAGTGTGGTGTTGTTTATTTATCTATATGTACTGGTTGTTTTCACATGAAAATAGTAGTATTCGTAATATCGTTTTTCTTGTGTGTAAAAACTGTCATGCTATTCTTTTCACATGAAAATTGTCATGATTACTCTTTTCCCGTGAATGTGTGTGATTGTGGCATGTTGTTGGTAGAACGCTTCACAGCGTGTTCTAACGACGGCACACGCTTTCTCAAATGGCGCACACTAACAGAATTTAAGGATATTTTATTTGGGACCACTCGGAATGGCGGCTTGCAAATGACGTCATGATTGAATTCCATCCAATTTGGGCAGGAATGGATGGAGAGGGTGTGATGTCTCTCATACAGGATTCCTGCGCGCAGAAACTACCAGAGGAGACTGGGAGATGACATTGTAGACTGTAAAACGACATGAAAACTGGCCCATCTGTTCTTCATTTAAACTTAAGGGTAGACAGAAAGACACTGCGCGCGCGCGCGCGCACACACACACACACACACACACACACACACAAAAAAGTCTACTATTGTCGGTGGCTCTTCCTGCAATGTTGTTGTTGTAGTGGTGACTTCAGTGTCCACTCCACATCAACGGCCATATGTAGATGGTGTCCCAAGATGTCCGGCGATGCTGGGCCTGAAGCTGACGGGGCTGGCACTGACAGTGGTGGGACGGAGTGGTGGCACCACGGACATGCACGCGTGTTGAAGTCGATGGGTGGCACCCGCCGGGACAACACACACAGACTGGGCGACTCGGCAGTTGATGTCGTCCTTAGGAGACGCTCACACGCAGAGACTGGGCGACTCAGCAATTGATGTCCTTAGGAGACGCAGCAAGTCTGTCCCTGCATGTGAGGGGTGGGAAGGGACGCCACTGAACACCACCGAAGTGGTAGCATCTTTGGGGGAAGTGCGGTGTCTTCTCAGGAGGGTTGTTTTATGACGACCTGCAGTAGACTGCTCTTTGTAAGCACTTGGTTGCGACCGGATGAAAGCTGTGTGGGTGTGGGAGGAAGTGGGGGTAGGGGAGGGAGGGAAAGGTGAGGGGCGTTGGGCGGCCGTAATGGGCGGCGTGGGAACAAGGGCCGCAGTCACATGTGCGGAAACAAACACATTTCAGCTGGGGATGGGGGGTGGGGGGTGTGACAGTGGGGGGTGGGGGGGGGTGGGGGAGAGGTTGAACCCGCCAGAGGAATTATAACGCTGAAACATGAAGGGCAATGGCGTCCGCCACCAGTCTCCACACAGTCATTGTAATGCCGGGGAGCGATGCTTAGACTTGGGACGGACGTCCTCGACCTTTTGAAGCTATCCCCTCTGCCACTCCTTATCCTCCCTGCCCTGAAAGCCAACCCCAGCCTCTGTGTGTGTGTGTGTGTGTGTGTGTGTGTGTGTGTGTGTTCTTGGGCACTTGTGAAAGTGTTTTCATTTTGTAGTTTGTATGTTTCCTAATATGAGCATGTCCATTTGTGCACAAATGTGTGCATTAGAAGACCCACTGTTTGGCATATGAAGACTGCGTTGATGTTGGCGTTTTCCCACTGATGTTCCAGGCCTGATGCCACCGTGGGCATGGAAGATGAGTCAGCTCTCTCTCTCTCTCTCTCTCTCTCTCTCTCTCTCTCTCTCTCTCTCTCTCTCTCTCTCTCACATACATATACACACACGCATGAACGCACACAAACACATACACACATACGTAAACACACACGCATGCACGCACACACGAACGCACGCACATACATATACCCACTCGTATGCACGCACACACGGACACGCACACACACACGTGCGCCCGCACGTAGGCGTACACGCACGCACGCACGCACACACACATTGTCACACACACACACACACACACACACACACACACACACACACACACACACGCACGCACGCACGCACACACACACGACCCGAAACGAATATCTGATCAGCAGACTACGTCTGCATACATTAGTATCGTGTCTGATGATGGTAATCAGTGGTTGGTTGTGTCGTGTAGCCGACCACGCGGGCCTCGTCATGGGCTGAGGTAGTTGTGCGGCTGTATGGACACACCAGGTCTGCTGCATGAACATGGCCATGCTAGGAAGGGCGAACAGTTCATGTCTCGCCAATCGCCACTGTACGGCGCCACGAGTGGTTTGTCTGAGCGAATGTTTCTAGGGCCAGGCCTTTGGTGGCCATGGGTTGTTGTGTGCCTGGGAGGGGGGGGGGGGGGGGGGGGCTGGACCACGCCGCTCTCCCCCTCAGGACCAGCTGTCAGACACCACTCGCATCACATGGGCTGGAGAGGGGCAAGGGGGAGAGGACGGAGTGGGGGCAGGGGAGGAGGGGGGGGGGGGGGGTGAACACCCGCTTCATGCAAAGCACGAAGTGCCTCCTTCAGTGACAGCAAACATGAAATTGGAAATAATTTTGTTTGTCTCTGCAATGTAGTTTAGCGGCCAAACATTGTTGCATTCAAACTTCTGCCGCGGCCACATTGCTAAAGCCTCCTCTCTCAAAGTCTCTGTAGCCCTGTAACGTGGGCCGTCACCTCTCTCAGGACCGCCAGTTGAACGCCTCATCGCTTGGGGAGAGCGGGCACACTGCCGCGCAGCACGCGCGAGGCAGTGACAGGTGGGTTTGTTGACACAGGAACTGTTGACGTTCCAGTGTGAGCGCTCAGTCAGCTGACGGGGTAATTGGCGGCTCTGGATGCCGACACTGCTAATTGCCCCACTTCAGGCTCCGCGCCACACATGCCATCCTAACCGGGCCCTCACAGGGTTGGGCTGTTGTGTACACCGTCTGCCTGTTGGCTGGGGACTGGGGCAATCCAGCCATTTTTCCAGTTTTGTTGACTTGGCAATTGAAGCTATGCTACAACCTTTGATTTCGATTGCTGGGTTGTATTTGCGAGCGAAATATCCTGGGTTAACTGAAGATCCATTATACCTCTCTCTCTCTCTCTCTCTCTCTCTCTCTCTCTCTCTCTCTCTCTCTCTCTCTCTCTGTGTGTGTGTTCTGTGGCCAGTCTTACTTAAAACTGGTGTTAAAGATGACCTTTATAAGTGTATTAGACGTATATGGTACAGAGTTATGGGGACTAGAAAAGCGGCTATCCATTGTGAATCGGTTCATGTTCTCGCTTTGAGGAAGTTTCTGGGTGTTGACAGACGTTCTCCGTGTGTTCATTCATGGCGATTTCCTACGTACATTGTTTCTGCCGTTTAAATGTGTCCAATGCTGGCTGAAATCACTTCACATAGATCACAGAATACTTCGTAAAGCGCCTAAAGCGTATGATGTATCGTGTGACTTGGATACTGAAGGCAACAACAGTTGGTAATCAAAGAATACCTGTTTGAATGTGGATTCGCATTTGTCTGCTTCAGCCGAGGACTGTAGAACATGAAAGTCTTTTAACGTCTTCTTCGCCAGCGACACGTAGGTTTTTCGAATAGCAGAAATGGTCTGATCATATTCATAATAGTGACAGATTTGATTTCAATAGAAATTTCACATGTACTCATGACTTGAAAACTTACATGAATATAGATATAGAAAGGTATGTAACAGCAAACATTTGGACAGGAACATCTGAATTAGCTTGCCATTTATCTCAGATATTGAACCTGTATACTGGCGATTTGCTTTGCTCTCTATGTAGAGAACCACAGAAAACAGATACACGTTTTGTTCTTAGCTGCCCAGCACTCAAAGAGTATTAGAGAAAAAAAAATCACTAATCCCAAATATTACAGACAGTCATCTTTGCTTTTAGAGACTAAATCTACTTCTGCCATCTACTTCTGCTGAAGTTGTCAACAATTTCCATTGTTTCTGTTCAAAGCCTTTAAACTGAGAGAAATGATCTCCTCTTGGACATGTGACAACGATTTGCTTTTTGATCCGTTTTGCATTATTATATATATATAGTTGTTAATAATTATTGTGTTTTACATGTTCACACACCCCTTCATTAGGTGCCATAGCCTATTATGAATAAATTATCTGAATCTGAATCTCTCTCTCTCTCTCTCTCTCTCTCTCTCTCTCTCTCTCTCTCTCTCTCAAGATGAAGAAGCTCCGTGGTGCATAACATGTCATGTACCTGTCACAGTGAAACATAATCTTTCAGTGTTGGGACTTGTAGGATGTGAGATATAACTTTTTTACAGCAGCTTCCATGAAAACCTTGTTCAGAGATGCCCCACTTAATGTGATCTTTGGGTTTGTGAGGGAGATTGACATTTTTCATCTGACCTTGGATTTTACAGAACAATTTTAAACAAAATTTCAGATGTTTTAAAGGTGTATTTTTAAAGGTGTGAATGAGTTTTTTTTTTTTTTTTTTTATATGACTTGAGTTGACTTAAACGCGGTGACGGTCCTGATATGGCCCTTTGTGGTCGGCTGGGCTGTAAGCAACATTACGCCTCCGTCCCTCCCTCTGTGTGTGTGTGTGTGTGTGTGTGTGTGTGTGTGTGTGTGTGTGAAACTGAACGTTTAAGGTTCAGCATCGAATGTACATAGACAGAATGCATCATTACTCGTTGTTTCTTCCAAACATATAAATACTGCCTGTGCCTTTACATAATAAAGGCCAAATCGGGTGAGAGCAACCACCGTCATTTTGCTGGCAAAGCCAGTGTGTAGGCTTCGTTTCATTCTGGTGCTAACGAAGGGACGCCCTAGACGTGCACAGTGACGGCACTACAGCCCTCACTGCGCCTTCACGTTTTCTGGAGAAGAGGACTGGCGCAAGTCAATAGATCCACGTGCCGAAACCAATTAATCATTGGACTCTTCGCCATTTATATCCCCGACTTTCATCATCACCACTCTGTTGCCATGGTGAGTCCGTTTGAACCACTCGGCGCGCGCCAGACACGTGCACTCATTAAGGAAGCGGCGAGGTGCCGGAAAGGCGGTAATGGCATGGCGGGTCTGGCACGTGTCTCGTGTGGAAGTCTGAGGCATGTGGCACGTGTTATCCCCCAGACCCAGGCCAGGCAGCCCTCTGGGGAAATCAGCACGGCAACTGTCGGGGTCGGGAGAAGGGACGGGACGAGGCGGAAGTTTATGGGGAAGTGGGAAACAGCTAGCTGCACGCATGTGTATGTGCGTATGAGGCGCGCGAGTGGTGGTGGTGGTGGTGGTGGTGGTGGTGTGTGTGTGTGTGTGTGTGTGTGTGTGTGTGTGTGTGTGTGTGTGAATTACTTTAATTTTTTTTTTTGTAAGAATTTTTTTTTTAAAAAAGGTCAACCTTTAGCTAAGTCAAGCATGTTCATGCTCGCTCCCCCCCCCCCCCCCGAAACCCCACCGACACACACACACACACACACACACACACACACACACACACACACACACACACATGCACGCACAAACACTAATTTTTGTTGGAGAAAAGACATTATAACTAGTAGCCTCACTTAAACTTTAACAGAAGAGGAAAACAAATGTTCAGTCGCGCAAAATACTTAGCCGCCAGACGCGCTTACTAGGTGTGAAAAATGATGGCAGTGTCTCGCTGCCAGTCTTCAGGCAGCGCTCTTCTGGTTCGGCTTTGACCAGACCACTGTTGCTCCAGTTAATACTTCCTCTCCTGCAAGATTACATTTCGATTGCAGCAGCAGTATAACCGTCGTAAAAGAAAAGGTTCAGAAAGAAACAGTTCATAATGAACCTAGAGGCTGAACTGTGTGCAGCCTGTAATGTGCCTCCATGGGCAGGAAAGAACGGCAGGAGGAGGTGGACGCCATTGAGGTCTTCGGTGAAGAAATATCCCATCAGGCACCTGCACCCTGGAGGTGTGATGGTGCCGATGTCTATGAAGATGGTTATTATGGTGGTGATGATTATGATCGGGGTAATTGTGGTGGTGGTGGTTATTATTATCATTATCGTTGCTATTATTATTATTATTGTCAAAATTATCGTTATTATTATTATTATTATCATCATCAATATAATTATTATTGTTTATTGCTATTGTTATTGACATCCCCCCCCCCCTTACTTCTCGCCCTTCGCTTTGTGTCTTGATGTCCTCGGTACAGGCGTGCATTGATCGTCACAGTGTGTTTGACGCCACTCAGTTGAGAAGAATGAAGACAGTTACCTGCACTATGTTATTGGGGACTTTCAGTGTACACTTTGCGTATCGCCCAATACGTACATGTACGGATCACCTACGTGATGTCAGCTTCGTTTTAGATTACAGGTGCCGCCGCCGACTCGCGTTCCCCAATTCCGCCCCGAACCAGCAGAGGTAATAGCGAAAGAATCTTCCTGCATCATCACGCGTGACGACCCGCATGTGTAGATTTCTGACACCGATGTTATACCGTTAAGACGACGATAGTTCTTTATTTCTTATGATTATTTTTTTTGCAAAAGGTGGGGGCATCCATCCTCCAATTTTTCCCACGGTCTTCTTCTTCTTCTTAGTAAAGACAAACTCACACTCGCCATGCAATGTCTGTTGTTATTCACGGACTTTCCAGGTATGCAGTAACCACCACCCCCGCCCTTTGTTTCTCTCCTAAACATAGTTCATTAATATTGTGACAAGCAGTGACATACTCCATATTAGCAACCAGAACAGTGAATACATTGATTGAGGCACTACACACACACACACACACACACACACACACACACACACACACACACACATGTCAAGCGACGAACTTCTGAAACGTTACTAGTATTACTATCTTCTGAAAACACTACTATATTTTCATAAGTTAGTACTACTACTAATGAAAATTATAGTAGTGTTTTCAGAAGATAGTAGTACTAGTAACGTTTCAGAAGTTAGTAGCTTGGCATTGCGACTATCTAGTGAAATGATCCCTGAGTGAAACTATGTCCTCTTTCTTAGTATTATTACTATCCAGGGTCACTGATTGATGGTCATTTGCCTATTTTCACCGCTTGACTGCTAATCAGTATAGTACGGGTTCATGTGAACAATTTATTATGTTGCTGACCAATGGTCAGTGTCATTGACCAGTGGTCATTTTTGCCCAATTTCCACTGTTTGACAGCTAGTTAGTGTAGAACGAGTTCATGTGAACAATTCACGTTGTGGTTGACCAATGGTCAGTGTCATTGACCAGTGGTCATTTTGGCACAATTTTACTGTTTGACAGCTAATTAGTGTAGAACGAGTTTATGTGAACAATTTATGACGTTTCTGACCAGTGGTCAGTACCATTGACCAGTGGTCATTTTGGCCCAAATTCACTGTTTGACAGCTAGTTAGTGTAGAACGAGTTCATGTTAACAATTTATGACGTTTCTGACCAGTGGTCAGTGTCATTGACCAGTGGTCATTTTGACCCAATGTCACTGACTGCTAATTGGTGTAGAGCGAGTTCATGTCAACAATTTATGACGTTTCTGACCAGTGGTCAGTTCATTGACCAGTGGTCATTTTGACCCAATGTCACTGACTGCTAATTAGTGTAGAGCGAGTTCAGCTGAACGATTCATGACGCAGCTGACCAGTGGTCAGTCACTGTCCAGTGGTCACTTTGGCAAAATGTTAGTTTGATAGCTAATTAGTGTAGAATGAGTTGAAATTAGGCAAAAATTACCACTGATCAAGGACACTGACCACTGGTCAGAAACCTCGTGAATTGTTCACCTGAACTCTTTCTACACAAACTGTCAGTGAATTTGGGCCAAAATGACCACTGGTCAATGATATTGACCACTGGTCAGAAACGTCATAAATTGTTCACACAAACTCGTTCTACACTAATAGGCCAAATGACTATTCGATCAGTGACCTGGGTAGTAATAATACTAAGAAAGAGGACATAATTTCACACAGGGATCATTTCACTAGATAGTCGCAATGCCAAGCTATTCTAAAATGTTACGAGTACTACTACCTTCTGAAAAACACTACTATACTTTTCATAAGATAGTAGTAATACTACTATCTTATGAAAAGTATAGTAGTGTTTATCTCATGATGAAAAGTATAGTAGTGTTTATCAGATGAAAAGTATAGTAGCGTTTTCAGAAGATAGTAGTACTAATAACGTTTCAGAAGTTAGTCACACACACACACACACACACACACACACACACACACACACACACACACACAGACACACAGAATGTTTTATCTCCCGAGTGCTGCGGGACACCTGCTGATCTTGCCGGCTGGACAGGAAATATGGGGAGGGAACGGAAAAGAATGCTTTTGCAGCCCCATGATTTAGATCTAAGAGAAATCAGATCAGGTGAAAGTTTAAAACCATTTCGTATCATTTCCGATTACATGTGCAAATGGGTGTAGCCCCGAATGCTTATCACCCTCTTCATGTGTACTGTAACCATTTGGAAAACAATACTACAGACAATGAACAGTTCATCCCAGAGTTAGTTACAAATCTACTGAAAGCCGTAGCATAATATATCTACTGAGCTAAAGTCAATTCATAAGCAGATGAATAAATAAATAAAAATGATGCAAACTGAAGAGATAACATGAACACATGAATAATGAATAGCTGAAATAAATGATTGAATAACTGAAATTAAATAGAACAGTTAAATAGATAAAAATAAAGAAATAGAGGTAGAAAAATATATAAAAAAAATAAACAAATACATAAATAACGATAAGTACACACACACACACACACACACACACACACACACACACACACACACGGATCAGATCGGTGTTCGTAGATAACTGAGTTCACAGCCACCGATTTTTGAACTACTACTTTTAGATTTTGAAAATCATAATCTCACGAGATGGCTGTGTCCTTTATTATCTACCTACACCATATATCTCACGAGATGGCTGTGTCCTTTATTATCTACCTACACCATATATCTCACGAGATGGTTGTGTCCTTTATCATCTACCTACACCATGTATCTCACGAGATGGCTGTGTTCTGTATTACCCACGTGCGCTTTCACGTTCATCTCTGGGTACAGTCATTATACTGACTACAAAGCAGGGATTTTTTTTTTCATCCAAAGAAGACACATTTGTCGAAAATTCATTTATCTTTCTACACTTTACATGAAATCAACATTATTTTACACCTTGTGTGTCCATTAAAGTTTCGGCTTTTGATGAACGGAAAAAAAAAAAAAACAGTAACACCGTGACCTCTGTTTGTGTTGTTGAGTAACACCGTGACCTCTTGTTTGTGTTGATGGTAGAGAGATGTGTAGCAGGGCTGCTGCTTGTTTGTGTTTATGGTAGAGATGTGTAGCAGGGCTGCTTGTTTGTGTTGATGGTAGAGATGTGTAGCAGGGCTGCTTGTTTGTGTTTATGGTAGAGATGTGTAACGGGGCTACTTGGACATCTGTGTCGACGCTTCGCGCAATCGCTCAAACACACGCAATGCGGACTTGTAGAAAAAGCTAATAGCATCAACTGATAAAAAAACACTTCCCCAAAGCATCGCGGTGATTTACAGTTATTGTTTTGTAGCCAGAAACTAGCTGCGTTAATGTAGAATATGCCTAAAGTGGAGCCACAGTCTCAAATCTCGTTCTCACTGAAGAGTAACTGACTGGCTTTCGCCAGGCTTTCGCTTGCGGATAGGTGGAGTCTGTGGAAGTGGTGTAGGCAAATGGTGACAACCTAGTGTAATAAAACATACACACGAGGCTAAGGAACAGGTTTTGAAAAGACAACCAAAATGTTAGTTTCCCTGAAACTTGAGTTGTGCTGTTGTAAAACACAAACAGGTAAGACCACGTATACTCGAGTTTAGTGCGTAGAAACGTCCCTTTGGAAATCGGTATGGTGTGAGGAAATCGCGCGAGATCATGCAGTACGGGTTGGGTATGTTACCTGTCTAGCTCGAATCGGGTAAGTGACGTGTGATGTAAAACTGTATATTGTTATCAGGGCTATCACTGTATGGCTGTGTCTCTGTCTCAGGACCTTCATCAGGCAGTGGGGTTGTACCTACCAAAGGAAACAGCCAGACAGTCGTCCACACGCATGAGTTTGGTGCCGGGACCCAGATCGTCATTGACCTTGACATCCTCCGTTCCCGCCAAGAGCCAAGGCAGGAAAGAACCGATCATTCAAGTTGACCTGTCCAGACAAAGCTGAGCGGTGAAAAGGCATACCTGAGTCACCTTCAGGAAACGGTAGAGGACCACGCGGACAGTCGTCTCTAAAGGTTTTCATCACCGAGGATTAGCGCTTGGAACCAGGAGAGCAGGAAGACGTTGAACCGTGGGAAGGCCCCCATCACTGGGTGCAGCAGCCAGCAGGAGAGCGGGGTGAAGGCCAGACGGGAGGATAGTCCGTTGGCTGGCACGGTCAGGTGACCATGGCTTGTTTCGGATGCTTGGGTCGTCCTCGCCGCCAGAGGGAGGAGAAGCCGTTGATCGTTGACGTGCAGCAGGTCATCGCTGACAGTGCCTGGGACCTGTTCCTCCACAGCCATGGAAGGTCAGTCACAGTGCAGACACCAGGGCCAGGGCTGGCTGTGTGCGCACTCGCATGCAAACACAGAGTTTCACTTTCACCAATGAGGTATCGTTGCGTGTGGACTATTCCATGTGCTTCACCACATCTGCTGAGAACACTAGTGTGTAAACAGCATAAATCTGATATAAACCAATGTCACAGAAATAAAGGGTAGACAAATCAGGTTGGATGGAGGCTCAAGACGACGACGTTTCATGCCAAGCCTACACATGCGTGTAAAACCTTACATGGTAGCTCTCTCTCTCTCTCTCTCTCTCTCTCTCTCTCTCTCTCTCTCTCTCTCTCACACACACACACACACACACACGCACGCACGCACACATAGAGGCGCGTGCGTGTGCCTGTATATGCATATGTGTGTAGGCAACAGAAATCTTGACCAGGCGGGAGGGGATGGGGTGAAGTGGGGATGGGCTGGCGGGCTTGATCACGAATAGCGCAGAGATAAACCAGGTCTGTGGTAAAAAGCGAAGGTTGGGAGGGGGAGGAAGGCTCGGGCACATGGGGGGGGGGGGGGGGGGGGGGGGGGGGGGGGGGGGGTCGGGTCGGGGGTTGACAGCAATGAGGCAGATGTAGTAAAATTTGTTGACAGTTGTATGTCGGTGTCAATCACTTAAACCGTGGTAGTTGTGGAGCGTCTGACATGGTGTCATGTCGCACAGTGCTGGAGCGGACCGACACTGAAGGAGTGATGGTGTTCACTTTGGCATCGCTTTGCCGCCGCTCTTTTTTTTTTTTTGGGGGGGGGGGGGGGGGGGGGGGGGGGGGATGAGGGGGGGGGGGGGGGGGGGGGGGGGGGGTAGGGGGATGGGGTGGGGGATTCAGTTCAAAATGTGGAGTCCATCATCATGCATGCGTGTGTGTGTGTGTGTGTGTGTGTGTGTGTGTGTGTGTGTGTGAGAGAGAGAGAGAGAGAGAGAGAGAGAGAGAGAGAGAGAGAGAGAGAGAGAGTGAGTGTGTGTGTGTGTGTGTGTGTGTGTGCGGTGTGTGTGTGTGTGTGTGTGTGTGTGTAAACTCCGGTGAGTTCGTGACTGTGTTCAGTAATCACGTCTTGTGGCATTTTGATTTAGTGTACATTTTGACATAGTGTACACACATGAACTAAGTTGCTTTTGTCTTGATTGACGACAGTACTTCGCATGTGCTGTCCTTCTTCTTCTTCTTCTTCTTCTTCTTCTTCTTCTTCTTCTTTGTCCTCTTTGTCTTTGTCTTCTACGTCTTCACACGTCTTCTTCTTCTTCTCTCCCGAATGGATCATTTTAAAGAACTGTCGTACAAGTGGATACACATGATGTGGAGAAAGCAACATTTATAAAGTCGCATACTTTCTCCATGGTTCATCACTGCAGGTGTGTGTTGTGTGTGGGGGGGGGGGGGGGGGGTGAGGGAGGTGGAGGAAGAGTGTTCAGGGGCGGGCACACAGGTGTGTTTTTGCGTACGTTCGTCTGCAGTGCTTTCTTGCATTGTCTAAAAACTTGTTTTTCAGCAGCAGCCCTGTAGGATTCATGACGTGTTGTCTGTGTGTGGGTTATCACAGGGGGCTGATCAGTGATACCATGGCAGTTTAGGGTTACAGGAGTGAAAGATGGAATGACCATAGTATGTGGCAGTCACATGGATCGGATAAGTGATACCAGGGTCTATTAGGGTTACAGTGGTGTTTACATATCGGATGACCATGGTGTATGGTAGTCACAGTGTGTTATGTGTGTGATGACCATGGTGTATGGTAGTCACAGTGGTGTTATATATGTGATGACTATGGTGCATGGTAGTCACAGTGGTGTTATGTATGTGATGACTATGGTGTATGGTAGTCACAGTGGTGTTATATATGTGATGACTATGGTGTATGGTAGTCACAGTGGTGTTATATATATGTGATGACTATGGTGTATGGTAGTCACAGTGGTGTTATATATATGATGACTATGGTGCATGGTAGTCACAGTGGTGTTATGTATGTGATGACTATGGTGTATGGTAGTCACAGTGGTGTGGCCATGTGATGACTATGGTGTATGATAGTCACAGTGGGTTATATATGTGATGACTATGGTGTATGGTAGTCACAGTGGTGTTGATGTGATGACTATGGTGTATGGTAGTCACAGTGGGATATATGTGATGACTATGGTGTATGGTAGTCACAGTGGTGGCCATGTTGTTGAGTAATCACAGGGGGATGAAAGTAATGGCCATGTTGTTGAGTAAACACATAGGGGGGTGATAGTAATGGCCATGTTGTTCAGTAATCACAGGGGGATGATAGTAATGGCCATGTTGTTGAGTAATCACATAGGGGGGGTAATCACATGGTAGTAATGGCCATGTTGTTCAGTAATCACAGGGGGATGATAGCAATGGCATGTTGTTCAGTAATCACATAGGGGGGGTGATAGCAATGGCCATGTTGTTCAGTAATCACAGGGGGGTGAAAGATAGTAATGGCCATGTTGTTCAGTAATCACATAGGGGGGGTGATAGCAATGGCCATGTTGTTCAGTAATCACATAGGGGGGGTGATAGCAATGGCCATGTTGTTCAGTAATCACAGGGGGGTGATAGCAATGGCCATGTTGTTCAGTAATCACATAGGGGGGGGGGGGGGGGGGGGGTGATAGCAATGGGCATGTTGTTCAGTAATCACATAGGGGGGGGGGGGGGGGGTGTGATAGCAAATGGCCATGTTGTTCAGTAATCACATAGGGGGGGGGGGGGGTGATAGTAATGGCCATGTTGTTCAGTAATCACATAGGGGGGTGATAGTAATGGCCATGTTGTTCAGTAATCACATAGGGGGGTGATAGCAATGGCCATGTTGTTCAGTAATCACATAGAGGGGTGATAGTAATGGCCATGTTGTTCAGTAATCACATAGAGGGGTGATAGTAATGGCCATGTTGTTCAGTAATCACATATAGAGGGGTGATAGTAATGGCCATGTTGTTCAGTAATCACATAAGGGGTGTGGGTGGTGGGTAGTAATGGCCATGTTGTTCAGTAATCACATAGGGGGTTGATAGCAATGGCCATGTTGTTCAGTAATCACATAGGGGGATGATAGGCTATGGCTATGTTCAGTTGTTCAGTAATCACATAGGGGGGTGATAGCAATGGCCATGTTGTTCAGTAATCACATAGGGTGTGTGTGTGTGTGTGATAGCAATGGCCATGTTGTTCAGTAATCACATGGGGGGGGGGGGGGGGTGTGATAGCAATGGCCATGTTGTTCAGTAATCACATGGGGGGGGGGGGTGTGGGTGTGACAGCAATGGCCATGTTGTTCAGTAATCACATAGGGGGTTGATAGTAATGGCCATGTTGTTCAGTAATCACAGGGGGGGGGTGATAGTAATGGCCATGTTGTTTCAGTAATCACAGGGGGTTGATAGCAATGACCATGTTGTTCAGTAATCACACAGGGGGGTGATAGTAATGGCCATGTTGTTCAGTAATCACATAGGGGGGTGATAGTAATGGCCATGTTGTTCAGTAATCACGGGGGGGGGGGGGGGGGGGTGGGGGGGTGATAGTAACGGCCATGATGATGATCATGATGTGTGATTGTATATGATGGTCAGAGAGGGTGATGATCATGTGTAGCTCTATATGATGGTCAGAGAGGGTGATGATCATGTGTAGCTCTATATGATGGTCAGAGAGGGTGATGATCATGTGTAGCTCTATATGATGGTCAGAGAGGGTGATGATCATGTGTGTAGCTCTATAATGATGGTCAGAGAGAGGGTGATGATCATGTGTAGCTCTATATGATGGTCAGAGAGGGGTGATGATCATGTGTAGCTCTATATGATGGTCAGAGAGGGTGATGATCATGTGTCGCTCTATATGATGGTCAGAGAGGGTGATGATCATGTGTCGCTCTAAATGATGGTCAGAGAGGGTGATGATCATGTGTCGCTCTAAATGATGGTCAGAGAGGGTGATGATCATGTGTCGCTCTATATGATGGTAAGAGAGGGTGATGATCATGTGTAGCTCTATATGATGGTCAGAGAGGGTGATGATCATGTGTAGCTCTATATGATGGTCAGAGAGGGTGATGATCATGTGTAGCTCTATATGATGGTCACAGAGGGTGATGATCATGTGTCGCTCTATATGATGGTCAGAGAGGGTGATGATCATGTGTCGCTCTAAAATGACAGAGAGGGTGATGATCATGTGTGTGTGATATGATGGTCAGAGAGGGTGATGATGATCATGTGTAGCTATATGATGGTCAGAGAGGGTGATGATCATGTGTAGTTATATAGGAGTGAGGGTGAGATCATGGTGTGCAGTCACAAGTAGACACGTCATGACCATATTGTGTGGTAGTCACAGTGCTGTGACATGGTGTTACTTGTGATAGACACAGGAGTGATGAGCATGGTGTGTGATAGACACAGGAGTGGTGGTGAGCATGGTGTGTGATAGATACAGGGATGGTGGTGTGTGACAGTCACAGGGATGATGGTGTGTGACAGTCACAGGGATGGTGGTGTGTGACAGTCACAGGGATGGTGGTGTGTGACAGTCACAGGGATGATGGTGTGTGACAGTCACACAGGGATGGTGGTGGTGTGTGTGTATCAGGTGTCGGAGGCGGTTCTTGCGTCGGGAGAAGTTCTCCATCGAGGTGCCGATGAACTTCTACTGCTTTGAACAGGAAGGCCCCCAGGTGTTCAAGACCAAGAAACGTCTGTCTGGGGCCGTCAGTGCTGGGGCTGAGCCAACCACCAGCCAGGTGACGCCTTTGTCCGCCCGTGTGTGTGTGTGTGTGTGTGTGTGTGTGTGTGTGTGTGTGTTAAGTAAGTGACTTGAAGGAATGACACGTGCACAAACAGAAAAGGAGAAGGGATGAAGATGACAGGATGTAAATGCAGGTAAGGGCAGTTGGTGAAGGGTCAGTCAGTGGACAGGCCGTGTTGTGCTGGACAGTGAGCTGTGCAGAGGGCAGCTGTCGGAACAGCGACTTCTTGCTAACACTCCCAGGGCCCACGACTGTGTGGATGGACCCTGTGTGTTGTCTACTGACAGAGAATGCAGGACCAGACAATGTGCTTTGTCCAGGCTTAGTAACATGCCACTAAGCCATTTCAGTCGCCTCAAGCGAATCCACTGAATAGTAC
>JADBJO010000914.1:407500-412500 GCA_016801955.1 Conus betulinus | reverse complement strand
CTTGCAGCAACAGCACAGCCAAAATTGATGTTGTAAACATGAAAAGATGAAATGCACACACTTTTTTTTCTAATAAAAGCGCAAGAACTCCTTTGCCCCCTACCACAGGCAGGTAAGGACCTGGCTCTTTTCTCAGATTTCCAGTACGGCTGACCATGATAGTTTTCACTCTAAAAACAACAACAATTATATAGTTCTTCTTCTTCTTCTTCTGATTATGATTATGATGATGATGATGATAATTATTATTGTTAGTATTATTATTATTGTTATTATTATTATTATTGTTATTGTTATCATTTATTTCCAGTATCATCACCATCATCATCATCATCATCATCATCATCATTATCATCATGTTGTTGTCGTTGTTGTTGTTGTTGCTTTGGGCTCTTTGTGTGAATGTGTTCGAAAAAATACAGTGGTTCAAGTTGAATGTATATTTAATTTAAGGAATGGCTGTCTTCATTTTTAAAAAAAACCTGTATTTACTTTAACCATTTGTGTATTTCACGTTATATCATTCAATTTGATTGAATTTGATCATAGTCGATTTTCGATTTCCTAAATATGCAAAGCTTTTTTTTTTTTTTTTATTAAATAGATGTCTTCATGTCTCTTGAATTTATCAGCTAAATCATTCATTCATGATCCCATTCATGCATTCATTCATTCATTCCTTTTATTCATTCATGCCATATGCTTGTTTCAGTTTTATCCTGTTTCATTTTATACATGATGTGCGTGTTTTTTTTTAATTTGTCATTCACCCATACATTCACTGGGTTAGTCCTGCTGTTGGTCCTTGGTCTATTTTTTTTATTTTCCTGTATTTTATGTTGTTTTATTTTGCTTTCACATCATTTCATTTTTATTTTCCTTTATTTTTTGTATGGTAGACGAAAGCTATTTCTGCTTTTATCTTCGAACCTGACCTCTGTCGTCTGTGATGACAGCGATAGAAACTTTGAAGATGGTGATGATGACGACAGTGATGATGACGATGATGAGATCGTGTTTGCAGGTTTGACAAGACGAACCAAGCGGAAGTTGTCATCCTAGATGAGAGACGGTACTTTGTCACGTTGTCAGGACAATGAAGCTTGTTGATTGTGGTAGTCATGGTTACTGTGGATGATTATGATGGGGATTGCTCTTCCTTATGATTGTGGTTGTTGCTAGTGATTAGAATAGTATGAGGAAGATGATTTCTGTAGCTTAAGACTATGATGGTGATGGTGGTGGTTGCTAGTGATTAGTGTGACGAAGGTGACTTCTGTTGCTAATGACTATGGGGGTGATGGTGGTTGTTGCTAGTGATTAGTATGGGAAGATGATTTCTTTGCTATGACTATGAGGGTGGGTTGTTGCTAGTGATTAGTATGAGGAAGATGATTTCTTTGCTAATGACTATGGGGGTGATGGTGGTTGTTGCTAGTGATTAGTGTGAGGAAGATGATTTCTTTGCTAATGACTATGAGGGTGATGGTGGTTGTTGCTAGTGGTCAGTATGAGGAAGATGATTTCTGTTGCTAATGACTGTGATGGTGATGGTTGTGGTTGTTGGTGATCCAAATGATGACGATAGTTGTGGATAATGATATGGATGGTGAAAGTGGTTGCTTATAGTGTTAAAGCAGATCGTCTTTTTACCGTTTAGGGAGGACCAGCTCCACCCCGCCCCCTCTCGTTCTCCCCAAAAGCTAGGTGAAATGACACATGCATGTAACAGAACAGACACTCTCTGATGCAAACATTTCATCATGTTTTGGAAATCAGTGGGCCATTTTTTTGTGTGCTTGTACAGAATTTGTCATCATTCCAAACGATCAGTTGTTTTAACATCAGCTTTGATTCAATATCGTATATCAAAAATGGGTTCTACTCAAATATCTTGAGTAACCCGTTCACTACATAACAAACAATAAAACTTAACACACATGGATGAAATTGTTTTGATGAATCCTTAATATGTTTATGTAACACGAACTAATACATTTAATGCAAGTGTGTAGTATGTTGCTGTTTATGATGCTTACTGTCAACTAAGATACACTGGTGAAGCTATGAGAACTATCAGTTCGTCGTTTACTGCTGATTAGGCATAATTAGGATGAATCGCAACGCTGTATATCCAAGTCTAAAGCATGCTTTAATAACTATTGAAGCACGCAATATTCAACCTTATTCTGAAGCTAGATATGTAGTGTGATATGATTTAAATAAATCCAGATGGCATAAATAGGCCCATGTAACGCGATTTTGGATAAGCACGATACGCAATTTTAGAAATATCATTTGGATAAGACGTTTTAGGCATTTAAAGCAGTATGCAGTAAAGGTTGACATGCACATGTAACATGGAGTCTGTGAAGCTTGAAGTGCACTTGTAACATGGAGTCTGTGAAGCTTGAAGTGCACATGTAACATGGAGTCTGTGAAGCTTGAAGTGCACATGTAACATGGAGTCTGTGAAGCTTGAGTGGCCCTGTTTTCTTAGAGCAAGATCACACTCGTCATACCAGAAGTCTTTGTGATCATAAACTCTACATGAACTGGAAACGCATTCATGTGGCATGGTCGTCTGTGTATGAGAAGCACACACACACTATTTGTAAAACAAACTGTGTAATGTGTGTCCATGCAGATTTGACACACACTCACTCTTTGTAAAACAAACTATGTGTAATGTGTGTCCATGCAATACATTCACTCTTTGTAAAACAAACTGTGTAATGTGTGTCCATGCAATACATTCACTCTTTGTAAAACAAACTGTGTAATGTGTGTCCATGCAGATTTGACAAGACAAGAAGGGCCAGTGTGACGGTGAGCTACCAGAGGGGCTACTCCATCGGCGGCAGTGCCAACTTCAGCCTGGGACTGCCCAAAGTGCTCAGTGACGCCACCCTGGGGCTGGGCATGAACATGAATATACAGGTACGACGCCACAGTGTTTGTCCACCACTATGTGACAGGGTGTGGCTTCGGCTTCGTGACGTTAGATTCCATGACCCATGTCAACGACAGTTTTGTGGAAGCATAGTATCAACATAGTTGTAAGAAAAACTAAGATGAATGCGAATTTCATTCATCAGTCGGTTTCTGTTGAAAAAAAAGATGAACTGGTTGAGGTGCTGATCGATTTGTGTCATCTTGTTTTGGACGTGGCAGGCTGTGATGTTGACTCCTCTGCATCAACAAATTCTGCATAATGTGGCCATTGCTCCGTCCACTGCATCAACAAATTCTGCATAATTTGGCCATTGCTCCGTCCACTGCATCAACAAATTCTGCATAATGTGGCCATTGCTCCGTCATTTCCTCTCACCTGGAATGCAGCTGACAGGGCCTAGTTATGAACACACACCAACACTTCATTATGAATACACACCAACACTTCATTATGAATACACACCAACACTTCATTATGAATACACACTAACACTTTATATCCTTCCTGTAAACACTGTAAGGCAGAATGACGTGTGACAACACAGAATTGAACACTATCTGTCAAAACATCACCCTTGACCTTCACTCAGTTTAATATCACCCTTCACCTTCACTCAGTTTAACATCACTCTTGACCTTCATTCAGTTTAACATCACCATTGACCTTCACTCCGTTTAATATCACCCTTGACCTTCACACCGTTTAACATCACCCTTGACCTTCACACAGTTTAAACACCCTTCACCTTCACTCCGTTTAACATCACCCTTGACCTTCAAGTGAAAGGCATTCCCGTTCACTCAGTTTAACAGACACTCTGGAACACCTTTTTACCTGAGCGACGACTGCTCCCGAGTCTTGTGACGGTGCTGTCAGCCAGACTGATGCTGGACCCCCTGTGCTACACCTCTCTCGCCATCACTGTGTTCACCTGCAGGAATCACCGGACCTGTATTTTGATATTCATGTAAAAAGGAGAGGTAATGAAAACCCAGCCACACTAAAGATTCAGAAAATTTCCAGTTAGTCCTGCCTGCATACTTGAATCTCGTTCATGGCCTTGCCTTGGTAGCCATCTCAGTGCTAGGTCACTAAAGTAGCGATTGGCAGGGTCAATCCTGTGCTAGGTGCAAGTGTAGCGATTGGCAGGGTCAATATAGTGCTAGGTGCAAGTGTAGCGATTGGCAGGGTCAATATAGTGCTAGGTGCAAGTGTAGCGATTGGCAGGGTCAATATAGTGCTAGGTGCAAGTGTAGCGATTGGCAGGGTCAGTCAGGGCAGTGTGGGGCAGCCTGCAATGGTATCGCATAGCACGGTACACTGCACAACACAGCAATGTCACACACAACTGATTTCTGGCACAGCGAATTATGCTGGGGACAGGGCAGAAAGACGCATCGCTACAGGGCCTACATGCATCTCTTTTCCCAGCAGAGGTGTAGACAGAATTCAAAGGTCACTCATGAAAACCCAAAATTATCCGACAGGAAGAACGGAGCGACCGATTGTGTGACAGCCACTTTCAGATCAGGAAGCCATGAGGGTGCTCAGAGGATCCATAGAGAATGGGCCAGAGGGCAGTATGGGGGGTCACCTCTCTTGCTCCCCGTCCCATACATTGTCCCGTGCAGAAAGGTGAAGAAGTTGCTTGATGCATGATCTGCGGTGATCCCCATGGTGTTGAAGATGGTTCGTGCAGGATGTTGTCAGCATGACATCACCAACGCACAGTTTACACCGCGTTCAATCGAGAAAGCTTTTCATGATGTTTTACTACAGATTTGCTTCTTAAGGAGAAGACAATTTTATTTCAAGTGATCATAAATCTTTTGAATGCAGTACCTCTTTTGGTGCTTTAGATCAGTATTTTTGTTAATGTTGTTTTTATCCATTTTTGAATTGCAATATATGTTTCAAATCGTTGGAATACTCCTTTGACCACAGTATGGCCTTCACAACACAGGGTTGAAATGTAACCTGTGCAGTAAATGTAACCTGTGCAGTAAATGTGCAGTAAATGCAACCTGTGCAGTAAATGTAACCT
>JADBJO010000914.1:382500-402500 GCA_016801955.1 Conus betulinus | reverse complement strand
TGAGCATTGGCTGGGTCAGAGAAAGAGATAATGGCCAGTGTAGATGAGCATTTTGGGTCAGTTAACACGTGTGTGGACGTGTGAAGTGTGTGTGTGTGTGTGTGTGTGTGTGTGTGTGTGAGCATTTGGTTAACCGTGTGTGTGTGTGTGTGTGTGTGTGTGTGTGTGTGTGTGTGTGTGTGTGTCAGGTGACGAAGAGCACGGGGGAGACGTTTGAGGAGAGCATCACCACCTCCGCCAACAGCCAGATCACTGTGGACAAGAACAGTCACTACACGGCCACCGTCATCATGGAGGAACGCTCCCTGCTGGCCGAGTTTGAGGTGTGTGTGTGTGTGGTGCATGTAGTGCGATGTAGGACAAACAAGAGAGTGGTTTGGCGTGTGTCGAAAAGAAAAGGCATGAAAGTATTTCACAGTTACAACAGAAAAGTTGGGCCATCGCCACTTAGTTACCCTAGATTTAGTTTATTTTGTGTTATATTTTCTGGTGTGTAATTTGATTTTTACCCCTCTCCCATTTTTAAAAATTTTGTTTTTGGTTCATAATTGCTTTGTCTGTTTTTAGGCGGTGGTAGTTTTGTTGAATTTTGAATGTAAGACTCCATTCATCCTGAGTTGGTCCAAAGACTGTCACAAACCTGTGTGCACTTTCCCTGAGTGGAGTGAGGTGGACAGGAGGGTTCCAGATTCCCTGCTCTTCCTGACTCTGATAAACTGAAAGCGCTGTAAAGAGCGCATTGTAACAGGGAAGTCAGAAACACATCTGAGGTCAACACTGTACACGCTGTGCATGTTACTCCCCCTCCCCAAGTTTTTGGCAAGTACACTCAGGCATATGAATTTTGCTGCTCGGCCAGAAAGAAATTTTACTGCCAATCCCCCTTCCCATGCCCCCCCCCCCCCCCCCTACTGTGCCCCCCTAACTTCCCGTTGTCTCCACCCGTCTCCCCCCCCCCCCCCCCCCCCAAAAAAAATCTGAAAATAACCACACGCACGCACACACACACACACACACGCACTCACACACACATACATACACGCGCATGCGCGCGCGTGCACGCACACACACACACACACACACACACACACACACACACACACACACACATACTTGTCCCCTGGTTCGGTTGCTGGTTTGGTGGTAGATGATGTTCAGGTTTTGCCTAGTTAATGGCCGGGTCACTAGTACCAGAACTAACCCAACGATCTCTGGCCATGCTTTATTTGCCTTTGGTTGTCCTGTGTTTGTGGTCTCTACCCTGACCTTGGAATGTTTACTTGTGTTGAGCAGCTGACAATGATCATGTCCATGCCGGCCAAACGGGCACCTGTCTACATCCGGGACAAAGCGTCTGGAGACCTGGTCTCTTTGCCTACAGTGTCAACAATCTGCCCGACATCTTTGAGGATCAGCCAGATGTTCGGCGGGTCAAGGACGCGGATGGCAAGGTCAGGGCTGACGCCATTCAGTTCCACATTGAGGGCGTAGTGGACGGCATGCAGCTGTCGAGCCACGTCATCAACCTGAAAGGACGCACCCTGCTGCCAGACTCCGACACCAAGGAAGCAGAAGGGGGGAGGGATGGAGGAGAGAAATCACCATAGAAACGGGGCGTACATGCTGCATTTCAAAGTGTACAAGAAGCGATGCGCTGCTGCTACACTAATTTCAGTAATTCCACCAAGCCTTTGAGAGGGTGACTTTGTACACCGTGTTGAAGATGTGTGGACTGTTAGTTCTGAACACCCCATGTTACAGCCCTCATGTCAGGCACATATCCATGAGCTGTGTGTGTGTGTGTGTGTGTGTGAAGATGATCTGATTTGACGTGGACTTCTTCACAGACACGTGGGTGTTCGATTATTCATTTTTTTCTTTTATGTTGATTATTCATTTTTTCTTATATGTTCACCATTCATTTTGTCTTGTATGTTGACCATTCATTAAACAAATATAGACTAGAACTTGTTCTGTATTGCTTTCAGTTTCTCCCAGTATGTTTCACTGAAAAACAGTATATTACTGTCACAGTTTGTTTCAATGTAAAACAATGTATACTGTCACAGTGGTTTGCTTGTCAACATTGATTAAAGGATAGATAAATCGTTTGATTGTATGTGATTAAAAGGAGGAAAACAATGAAGACGTGTTACTGAAGTTTATTTTTCAATTATTGAGCATTTCATACACCTTCGGAAGAAGGGGCAGGGTGTGACACAGGGCAGGATGGTACAAGGGGCGGGGTGTGACACAGGGCAGGATGGTACAAGGGGCGGGGTGTGACACAGGGCAGGATGGTACAAGGGGCGGGGTGTGACACAGGGCAGGGGACAGGGGCATGGTACACAAGGGGGTACAGGGTGTGACACAGGGCAGGATGGTGGTACAAGGGGCAGGGTATGACACAGGGCGGACTATGACAGGCCACAATGCCTCCCCCCTCCCCTGCCATGTACTGTCCGCGTCATATGGATCTGTTCTAGGGGAGATAACTGAAGCCGTACTGTATACAACAGCCCAGTTGTATTGTCCGTAGCCCAACACCTCGTCCCTCCACCCCCACCCACCATCCTTCCCTGTGGTAATCCATCGGGCTCCAAGAGAAAGAAAGAACACTTGGTACTGTGACCATGACAGCATGAAGGAGTATATGCTGAACTATGAAGTTGGTTGTTATTTTCTCGTTGCTATGGGAGCATGAAGGAGTATATGCTGACCTATGTAGTTGGTTGTTATGTTCTCGTTGCTATGGCTTGTTCAGAGTCAGTGTTTTGTACTTGTGCAGATTTCACATACATTTTCTTCATCACATGAGTTGGAATGATCATAAAAATGATTAAAACTGTTTTGAAAAATGCACTTTGATGTAATTTTTTTCCAGTCTGCAGCTGTGAAAGTCTCTCTCTCTCTCTCTCTCTCTCTCTCTCTCTCTCTCTCTCTCTCTCTCTCTCTCTCTCTCTCTCTCACGTCTCTCACGCACACACACACACACACACACACACACACACACACACACACACACACACTGCACAGCATACTTGCATACCTATGTACCCATGAGCGTATGCACACACACGTAACGTGTCGGACACATCATCAGTAGAATGTTCTCCATGAAGATGTTGACATCACGTGTGCAGACACTCCAATCAGATAGGCTGAGTGTAGACATGAGTCCATGTCGATTAAGGGGCCTGATCCTGTACAAGGAACATAACTGCGCGCTTAGTGTGGGCAAATACAGATGGTAAGAGGGAAGCACATGAAAAGTGTGAGAGTGTGTGTGTGTGTGTGTGTGAGAGAGAGAGAGAGAGAGAGAGAGAGAGAGAGAGAGACCCCACCCCCATTTAAAAACAGCATTAGATAACTTCCCTTTGTGGTGTGTGTGTGTGTGTGTGTGTGTGTGTGTGTTCCACAGGGTTAAGTGGTATAATCGAACCGGATACGTGAAAAGGCTTGTGGACTTTTTTCTGTCGACTTGCCTGGCTGTAGACTTATCCAGCACGCCGGATAACTCGACATTTTGCGGATTGTCGGCTCACTTGGTGGTCAATCTTTCCGTCCATATACTTCGGGAAAGTGCGTTTTGAATTTTTGTTATCACTGTCGTGTATTTATCTTTTTTTGTTGTTGCTGAATTAACGTTTAATGTCATTGTGTTAATCGCGTACCGATACAGCAGGCTGTCTGCATGTTTGTTTTTTATATTGTTGTGGTCATAACATGCACATTAACTGAAAATTGAAGCGCTTTGTTGACAGACATCTTAACGTCGTGACCCACTTTTCACGTAAACGAACGTTTGTTGTTGTGGACACGTGTGTAAAGATTAGGCTAAATGTCTGGTAGGCTTGGGCATGTTTGGTTTCTGCACGTAATTAAACATTGAAGTGCATGAGTATGGCAAATAGGTCTACGGGCAATTATGTACCTGTGTGAATCAGTCTCCTTCGGTGACTAACATGGCTATCATGCTAACGCTAAAGACCAGTGTTCATGGTAACATGGCTATCATGATAACGCTAAAGACCAGTGTTAATGGTAACATGGCTATCATGCTAACGCTAAAGACCAGTATTCATGGTAACATGGCTATAGTGCTAACACTAAAGACCAGTATTCATGGTAACATGGCTATAGTGCTAACACTAAAGACCAGTGTTCATGGTAACATGGCTATCATGCTAACGCTAAAGACCAGTGTTCATATAATAACATGGCTATCATGCTAACGCTAAAGACCAGTATTCATGGTAACATGGCTATAGTGCTAACACTAAAGACCAGTGTTCATGGTAACATGGCTATCATGCTAACGCTAAAGACCAGTGTTCATAATAACATGGCTATCATGCTAACGCTAAAGACCAGTATTCATGGTAATATGGCTATAGTGCTAACACTAAAGACCAGTGTTCATGGTAACATGGCTATCATGCTAACGCTAAAGACCAGTATTCATGGTAACATGGCTATCATGCTAACGCTAAAGACCAGTGTTCATAATAACATGGCTATCATGCTAACGCTAAAGACCAGTGTTCATGGTAACATGGCTATCATGCTAACGCTAAAGACCAGTGTTCATGGTAACATGGCTATCATGCTAACGCTAAAGACCAGTGTTCATGGTAACATGGCTATCATGCTAACGCTAAAGACCAGTGTTCATGGTAACATGGCTATCATGCTAACGCTAAAGACCAGTGTTCATGGTAACATGGCTATCATGCTAACGCTAAAGACCAGTGTTCATGGTAACATGGCTATCATGCTAACGCTAAAGACCAGTGTTCATGGTAACATGGCTATCGTGCTAACGCTAAAGACCAGTGTTCATGGTAACATGGCTATAGTGCTAACGCTAAAGACCAGTGTTCATGGAAGTAGAAAGTGAAACGCTAAAGCACTGATGTTCATGGCTAGAGGGTCACCACCTCTCTAACGCTCCACACAGTGTCACACACACACACGCACATGCAACGCACACACACACACACACACACACACACACACACACACACACACACACACACACACACCTCTCACCCACACACACACACACAATATACACACACACACACACACACACACACACACACACACACACACACACACACACACACACACACACACACACACACACACACACCGTTTGCTGTATATTACACACACACACACACACACACACACACACACACACACACACACACACACACACACACACACACACACACACACACGCACACACACACGGACGCACTCACTCACACACACACACACACACACACACACACACACACACACACACACACACACACGCACGCACGCACACACACACACGGACGCACTCACACACACACACACACACACACACACACACACACACACACACACGCGCGCACACGCGCGCACACACGCGCACACACACTCATCCCAATGGACAGTTTTTTTTTCTTCTTCGCACACATGTTATGAAAGGTCACACACACATACGGGTGGAAGCTACACCCATGTTATGAAAGGTCAGTGACAGTGCCGGGTGGAAGCTACACCCATGTTATGAAAGGTCAGTGACAGTGCCGGGTGGAAGCTACGCCCATGTTATGAAAGGTCAGTGACAGTGCCGGGTGGAAGCTACGCCCATGTTATGAAAGGTCAGTGACAGTGCCGGGTGGAAGCTACACCCCATGTTATGAAAGGTCAGTGACAGTGCCGGGTGGAAGCTACACCCATGTTATGAAAGGTCAGTGACAGTGCCGGGTGGAAGCTACACCCATGTTATGAAAGGTCAGTGACAGTGCCGGGTGGAAGCTACGCCCATGTTATGAAAGGTCAGTGACAGTGCCGGGTGGGGAAGCTACACCCCATGTTATGAAAGGTCAGTGACAGTGCCGGGTGGAAGCTACACCCATGTTATGAAAGGTCAGTGACAGTGCCGGGTGGAAGCTACGCCCATGTTATGAAAGGTCAGTGACAGTGCCGGGTGGAAGCTACACCCATGTTATGAAAGTCAATGACAGTGCCAGGTGGAAGCTACACCCATGTTATGAAAGGTCAGTGACAGTGCCGGGTGGGAGCTACGACAATTCCAGCACGGTCAGCCACTATACGAGAAATTAGAGTGCCCCCTACATCTGGTGTCGGATGGTATGCGCTGGTGTTGGGTGCTTTGTACTGGTGTTGAATGTTTTATACTGGTGTTGAAGGCTTTGTACTGGTGTTGGGTGCTTTGTACTGGTGTTGAATGCTTTGTATTGGTGTTGGATGTTTTGTACTGGTGTTGGATGTTTTGTACTGGTGTTGAAGGCTTTGTACAGGTGTTTGATGTTTTGTACTGGTGTTGGATGCTTTGTACTGGTGTTGAATGCTTTGTACAGGTGTTGGATGTTTTGTACTGGTGTTGGATGTTTTGTACTGGTGTTGAAGGCTTTGTACAGGTGTTTGATATTTTGCACTGTGTTGGATGTTTTGTACTGGTGTTGGGTGTTGGATGTTTTGTACTGGTGTTGGATGTTTTGTACTGGTGTTGAATGGTTTGTACAGGTGTTGGATGTTTTGTACTGGTGTTGGATGCTTTGTACTGGTGTTGAATGCTTTGTACAGGAGTTGGATGTTTTGTACAGGTGTTGGATGTTTTGTACTGTGTTGGATGTTTTGTACTGGTGTTGAATGTTTTGTACAGGTGTTGGATGTTTTGTACTGGTGTTAGATAGATTTTGTACTGGTGTTGAATGCTTTGTATTGGTGTTGGATGTTTTGTACTGGTGTTGGATGCTTTGTACTGGTGTTGAATGCTTTGTATTGGTGTTGAATGCTTTGTATTGGTGTTGGATGTTTTTTCTACTGGTGTTGGATGTTTTGTATTGGTGTTGAATGCTTTGCATTGGTGTTAGATGCTTTGTACTGGTGTTGAATGATTTGTATTAGTGTTGGATGTTTTGTACTGGTGTTGGATGTTTTTGTACTGGTGTTAAAGGCTTTGTACAGGTGTTTGATGTTTTGCACTGTGTTGGATGTTTTGTACTGGTGTTGGATGTTTTGTACTGGTGTTGGATGCTTTGTACTGGTGTTGGATGTTTTCTACTGGTGTTGGATGTTTTGTACTGGTGTTGAATGCTTTGTACTGGTGTTGAATGCTTTGTTGTTTTGTACTGGTGTTGGATGTTTTGTACTGGTGATGGATGCTTTGTATTGGTGTTGGATGTTTTTCTACTGGTGTTGGATGTTTTGTACTGGTGTTGAATGCTTTGTACTGGTGTTGAATGCTTTGTGCAGGTGTTGGATGTTTTGTACTGGTGTTGGATGCTTTGTGCTGTGTTGGGTGGTGCTTTGCACTCGTCAGTTAACTCCGGAACCTTAGGTTCTGCTGTGACAGTCGGTGGAAAGGGAGCTCCACGCTGTATTGAAGCTCAGTCGATCCATCAACAGAGATCCCAGTGTGAACACGCCGACACAACACCAGGAGTGAAGGCTTGAGTCCCCTCCCCCTCCCCCCCCCCCCCCCCTTCTTCACGAAGGGATGTAATAACAGTGAATCCGGTGGTTGCCCGCACTCCGGCTGTGGCCGGAAATCCGGCAGCTATTCGGACACAGGACATTGAGGCGCAAAATTGGACAAAGGAGTATTAAGTCTATTCCCGGGCACAGAGGCAGTAGACAAAATGGCGTTAGGCCTATTCTCGGACAATGGGACATTGGGTCTATTCCCGGACAAAGGAGCATTAGGTCTTTTCTCGGACAATGGGGTATTAGGTCTATTCCGAACAAAGGGGCATATGCCTTTTGCAAGACAAAAGGGCATTGGGTCAGTTCTCGGACAAAGAGGCATTTGGGTCTATTCTCGGATAAAGGGGCTCATATCTATTCCCGGCCAAAGGGGATTAGGACTATTCTTGGACAAAGCGGCAATAGGTCTATTTCTGGACAAATGGGCATTAAGTCTATCCTCGAACGAAGGGGCATTAGGTCTAGTCCCGGACAAAGGGACATTAGGTTTATTTCGGACAAAGGGGCATTAGGTCTATTCTCTGACAAAGGGGCATTAGGTCTATTCTCTGACAAAGGTGCATTAGGTCTATTCCAAGACAAATGGGCATTTGGTCTTTTCCGAATAGAGAGATATCAGGTCTTTTCCCAGACAAAGGGGCATTACATCTATTCTTGGACAAAGGGGCATCACGTCTATTCCCGGCCAAAGGACCATTAGGACTATTCTCGGACAAAGCGGCAGTAGGTCTATTTTTGGACAAAGGGGTATAATGTCTTCCTGGACAAAGGAGCATTAGGTCTATTCCCGGACAAAGGGGCATTAGGTCTATTTTGGACAGAGGCGAAAGGTGTATTCCCGGAGAAAGGGGCATTAGGTTTATTCCCGGACAAAGGGGCATTAAGTCTATTTCTGGACAAAGAGGCATTAGGTCTATTCCTGGACAAAAGAGCATCAGGTCTATTCCCGGAAAAAGGGGTACTAAGTCTATTCCGGACAAAGGGGTATTACATCTAATCTTGGACAAAGGGGCATTAGATCTATTCCCGGAGAAAAGGGCATTTGGTGTATTCCCGAGAAAGGAGCATTAGGTCTATTCCCGGACAAAGGGGCATTAAGTCTATTTCTGGACAAAGGGGTATTAGGTCTATTCCCGGAGAAAGGAGCATTAGGTCTATTTCCGGACAAAGGGACATTAAGTCTAATTCTGGGAAAAAAAAGGGTATTAGGTCTATTTCCGGAGAAAGGGGCATTAGGTCTGTTTCCGGACGAAGGGGCATTAAGTCTATTTCTGGACAAGGGGGAATACAGTCTATTTCTGGACAAAGGCGCATTAGGTCTATTCCCGAACAAAAAGGCAGTATGTCTTTCCAGGTTAAAGGGGCACTGGGTCTGTTCGCAGGCAAAGGAGCATCAGATCGATTCCTCGTCAAAGGGACATTAGGACTATTCTGGGACAAAGGGCATCAGAGGTTTTCCCCGACAAAGGGCTATAAGGACTATTCTCGGACATAGAGTTATAGGTCTATTCCTGGGCAAAAGGGTATTAGGTCTCTTCCTGGACAAAGAGGGCCTTAGGTCTACTCCCAACAAAGGGCATTAGCTCTATTCTCTGATAAAGGGGCATTAGGTCTATTCCAGACAATGAGGCATTAGGTGTATTCTCGGCAAAGGGGCACTAGGTCTATTGGCGGACAGAAAATGATCATTAGGCCTATTCCGAAGAAAGAGGCGTCAGGTCTATTCCCGGACAAAAAGGCAATAAGTCTATTTCAGGACAAAGAGCATTACATTTATATTTGGACAAAGGGCACTAGGTCTGGTCTTGGACAAAGGGGCATTAGGTCTATTCCCGGAGAATGGAGTATATCAGGTCTATTCACGGACAAAGAGGCATTAGGTCTATTCTCGACAAACGGGCATTAGGTCTGTTCTTGGACGAAGGGGCATTAAATCTATTCTTTGACAAAGGTACGTTAGATCTATTCTTGGACAAAGGTGCCTTAGGTCTATTCCTGGACAAAGGAGCATTATAGGTATTCCCGGACAAAGGGGCATTGTGTGTTTTCACTGACAAAGGGGCATCAGATCCCTTTCCGAACAAAGAGGCATTAGGTCTATTCTTCGACAAAGTGGCAATTGGTCTATTCTTGGAAAAAGTGGCATTAGGTCTATTGCCGCACAAAGGGGCATTAAGTCTATTCTGGACAAAGAGGCAGTGGGTCTATTCCCGGACAAAGGGGCATTTTTTCTGTTCTTGGACAAAAATGGGCATTAGGTCTATTCCGGACAAAGGGGCATTACGTCTATTCTTAGACAATGGGGCATTAGGTCTGTTCTTGGACAAAGGGGCATTAGGTTTATTCTTGGACAAAAGGGGCATTGGGTCTATTTCCGGATAAAGGGGCATTAGGTCTATTACCAGAAAAAAAGGGGCATTAGGTCTATTCCATGACAAAGGGGCATTAGGTCTATTCCGTTACAAAGGGGCATTAAGTCTATTCCATGACAAAGGGCATTAAGTCTATTCCGGGCAAAGAAGCATTAGGTCTTTCTTCGACAAAAGGCAATAGGTCTATTCTTGGAAAAAGGGGCATTAGGTCTATTCTTGGACAATGAGGCATTAGGTCTGTTCTTGGACAAAGGGGCATTAGGTTTATTCTTGGACAAAGGGGTATTATGTCTATTCACGGACAAAGGGGCATTAGGTCTATTCTTGGACAAAGGGGTATTAGGTCTATTCCCGGACAAAGTAGCATTAGGTCTATCCCGGACGAAAGGACTTTCGGTCTATTCTTGGACAATAGGGCATTAAGTCTGTTCTTGGGCAAAGGGGTGTTAGATTTATTCTTGGACAAAGGGGCATTAGGTCTTTTCCCGGACAAAGGTGCAGCGTTGATGTTATGTATATATAAGGCGGACTTTGACTTGCTTGAGAACGGACTGGAGCACTGAGGAGCGAAGCAAATTCACACAAAAAGTTACTTTTGCGCGCGCACACACACACACACACACACACACACACACACACACACACACACACACACACACACACACATGCACACACATATATAACTATACATCTAGCACGACTCGAACGCGCCCCCCCTCCATTAGTTCCGGATTCGAATCCCACTGGTCCCCCGCCCACCCACCTTTTTCTCCCACGCAACTGGTGTTGAGGAACTCAAGAGGAAGGAAGCAAGGGAGGAAAGAAAAGGCGACAGAGAAAGGCGACAGAGAAAGAAAGGCGACAGAGAAAGAAAGGCGACAGAGAAAGGCGACAGAGAAAGAAAGGTGAGAGAAAAGAAAGGCGACAGAGAAAGAAAGGCGACGACAGAGAAAGAAAGAAAGCGACAGAGAAAGAAAGGCGACAGAGAAAGAAAGGCGACAGAGAAAGGCGACAGAGAAAGAAAGGCGACAGAGAAAAGGCGACAGAGAAAGCGACAGAGAAAGAAAGGCGACAGAGAAAGAAAGGCGACAGAGAAAGAAAGGCGACAGAGAAAAGGCGACAGAGAAAAGGCGACAGAGAAAGAAAGCGACAGAGAAAGAAAGAAAGGCGACAGAGAAAGGCGACAGAGAAAGGCGACAGAGAAAGAAAGGCGACAGAGAAGAAAAGGCGACAGAGAAAGAAAGGCGACAGAGAAAGAAAGCGACAGAGAAAGGCGACAGAGAAAGAAAGGCGACAGAGAAAGGCGACAGAGAGAAAGGCGACAGAGAAAGAAAGGCGACAGAGAAAGAAAGGTGACAGAGAAAGAAAGGCGACAGAGAAAGAAAGGCGACAGAGAAAGAAAGGTGACAGAGAAAGAAAGGCGACAGAAAAAGAAAGGTGACAGAGAAAGAAAGGCGACAGAGAAAGAAAGGTGAAAGAGAAAGAAAGGTGACAGAAAAAGAAAGGCGACAGAGAAAGAAAGGCGACAGAAAAAGAAAGGTGACAGAGAAAGAAAGGTGACAGAGAAAAAGAAAGGTGACAGAGAAAGGTGACAGAAAGAAAGGCGACAGAGAAAGAAAGGCGACAGAGAAAGAAAGGCGACAGAAAGAAGGCGACAGAGAAAGAAAGGTGACAGAGAAAGAAAGGTGAAAGGTGACAGAGAAAGAAAGGCGACAGAGAAAGAAAGGTGACAGAGAAAAAGGCGACAGAGAAAGGTGACAGAGAAAGAAAGGCGACAGAGAAAGGGTGACAGAGAAAGAAAGGTGAAAGAGAAAGAAAGGTGACAGAGAAAGAAAGGCGACAGAAAAAGAAAGGTGACAGAGAAAGAAAGGTGAAAGAGAAAGAAAGGTGACAGAAAAAGGCGACAGAGAAAGAAAGGCGACAGAAAAAGAAAGGTGACAGAGAAAGAAAGGTGAAAGAGAAAGAAAAGTGACAGAGAAAGAAAGGCGACAGAGAAAGAAAGGTGACAGAGAAAGAAAGGTGACAAGAGAAAGAAAGGTGACAGAGAAAGGGCGACAGAGAAAGAAAGGCGACAGAAAAAGAAAGGTGACAGAGAAAGAAAGGTGAAAGAGAAAGAAAGGTGACAGAGAAAGAAAGGCGACAGAAAAAGAAAGGTGACAGAGAAAGAAAGGTGAAGAGAAAGAAAGGTGACAGAAAAAGGCGACAGAGAAAGAAAGGCGACAGAAAAAGAAAGGTGACAGAGAAAGAAAGGTGACAGAGAAAGAAAGGTGACAGAGAAAGAAAGGCGACAGAGAAAGAAAGGTGACAGAGAAAGAAAGGTGACAGAGAAAGAAAGGTGACAGAAAAAGGGCGACAGAGAAAGAAAGTGACAGAGAAAGAAAGGTGACAGAGAAAGAAAGGTGACAGAGAAAGAAAGGTGACAGAGAAAGGTGACAGAGGAAGGTGACAGAGGAAGAGAGGAAGAAAGGTGACAGAGAAAGGTGACAGAGAAAGGTGACAGAGAAAGGTGACAGAGAAAGGTGACAGAGAAAGAAAGGCGACAGAGGAAGAAAGGTGAAAGAGAAGAAAAGTGACAGAAAAAGGTGACAGAGAGAAGAAAGGTGACAGAGAAAGAAAGGTGACAGAGAAAGAAAGGCGACAGAAAAAGGCGACAGAGAAAGAAAGGTGACAGAGAAAGAAAGGTGACAGAGAAAGGTGACAGAGGAAAAGGTGACAGAGAAAGGTGACAGAGGAAGGTGACAGAGAGAAGGTGACAGAAAGAAAGGTGACAGAGAAAGGTGACGGAGAAAGGTGACAGAGAAAGAAAGGTGACAGAGAAAGAAAGGTGAGCGAGGAAAACTGGCAGTGTTGGAAAAGACGAGAGGGAGATGTCAGTGACACCAGCTTTTGCTAGTTTTAGACATCATGGAACAGTACAACATAAAACGTTTCTTTTCTTCTCTCTTCTTTCTGTATGTTTTTTTTTTTTGTTTGGATAAAAATAGCGTTTTTTAATCGTCATCAGTCTTTTCATGTCAGAACATGTGACCAAAAGAAAAATAAAAACAAAAATAACATATGCATCCGGATCTCTCTCTCTCTCTCTCTCTCTCTCTCTCTCTCTCTCTCTCTCTCTCTCTCTCTCTCATGATCCGATAAAGACTTCGTTCGTTCGTTCGTTCGTTCTCTCTCATGATCCGTATGAAAAGAGGAGGAGGCGGAGGAGGCGGGAGGAGGAATGTGAAAAAATGTAATCTGAAAGCAAGCATTTGACCTTGACCTCCTTAATGCTCCTCAGTCACCACGCAAACAATACTGCCCTCAGCGTGAAAGGTAGGTCACGTACTACCCTTAGCGTGAAGATAAGTCACATACTATCCTTAGCGTGAAGGGTCACGTACTACCCATAGCGTGAAGGTAAGTCACGTACTGCCCTTAGCGTGAAGGTAGGTCACGCACTACCCTTAGCGTGAAGGTAGGTCACGTACTGCCCTTAGCGTGAAGGTAGGTCACGTACTGCCCTTAGCGTGAAGGTAGGTCACGCACTACCCTTAGCGTGAAGGTAGGTCACGTACTGCCCTTAGCGTGAAGGTAGGTCACGTACTGCCCTAGCGTGAAGGTAGGTCACGCACTACCCTTAGCGTGAAGGTAGGTCACGTACTGCCCTCAGCGTGAAGGTAAGTCACGTACTACTGCCCTCAGCGTGAAGGTAAGTCACGTACTACCCATAGCGTCAAGGTAAGTCACATACTACCCTTAGCGTGAAGATAAGTCACATACTACCCTTAGTGTGAAGGTAAGTTACATACTACCCTTAGTGTGAAGGTAAGTTACATACTACCCTTAGTGTGAAGGTAAGTCACATTCCACTCCCAGCGTGAAGGTAAGTCACATACTACTTCTAGCGTGAAGGTAAGTCACACAGTATCCTTAGCATGAAGGTAAGGCACATAGTATCCTTAGCGTGAAGGTAAGACACATACTACTTCTAGCGTGAAGGTAAGGCACATAGTATCCTTAGCGTGAAGGTAAGGCACATAGTATCCGTAGCGTGAAGGTAAGTCACATACTATCCGTGGCGTGAAGGTAAGTCACATACTATCCGTGGCGTGAAGGTAAGTCACATACTATCCGTGGCGTGAAGGTAAGTCACATACTATTTCTTAGCGTGAAGGTAAGTCACATACTATCCGTGGCGTGAAGGTAAGTCACATACTATCCGTAGCGTGAAGGTAAGTCACATACTATCCGTGGCGTGAAGGTAAGTCACATACTATCCGTGGCGTGAAGGTAAGTCACATACTATCCGTAGCGTGAAGGTAAGTCACATACTATCCGTGGCGTGAAGGTAAGTCACATACTATCCGTAGCGTGAAGGTAAGTCACATACTATCCGTGGCGTGAAGGTAAGTCACATACTATCCGTAGCGTGAAGGTAAGTCACATACTATCCGTAGCGTGAAGGTAAGTCACATACTATCCGTGGCGTGAAGGTAAGTCACATACTATCCGTAGCGTGAAGGTAAGTCACATACCATCCGTGGCGTGAAGGTAAGTCACATACTATCCGTAGTGTGAAGGTAAGTCACATACTATCCGTAGCGTGAAGGTAAGTCACATATTATCCGTAGCGTGAAGGTAAGTCACATACTATCCGTAGTGTGAAGGTAAGTCACATATTATCCGTAGCGTAAGGTAAAGGCACAGGTGTGATCTACCAACAGCCGCAGATCAGCTGGTGACGGGGAGGCGGGGGGGACGGGGAGGGGAGGATAGGGAGGATGAAAGGGACTCTTTCCGCGGAGGACCGAGGGGCCAGTGGCCACAGGCACTGACACGGACTGCTAGGGACTCCAGTGGCCACAACTGACACTGGCGTGGACTACTAGGGACTCCAGTGGCCACACCCGGCACTGATGTGGACTGCTATGGACTCCAGTGGCCACAGGCACTGACACGGACTGCTAGGGACTCCAGTGGCCACAGGCACTGACACGGACTGCTAGGGACTCCAGTGGCCACACCCGGCACTGACACGGACTGCTAGGGACTCCAGTGGCCACAGGCACTGACGTGGACTGCTAGGGACTCCAGTGGCCACAACTGACACTGACGTGGACTGCTAGGGACTCCAGTGCCACAGGCACTGACGTGGACTGCTAGGGGACTCCAGTGGCCACAGGCACTGACACGGGCTGCTAAGGACTCCAGTGGCCACAGGCACTGACGTGGACTGCTAGGGACTCCAGTGGCCACAGGCACTGACACGGACTGCTAAGGACTCCAGTGGCCACAGGCACTGACGTGGACTGCTAGGGACTCCAGTGGCCACAGGCACTGACGTGGACTGCTAGGGACTCCAGTGGCCACAGGCACTGACACGGACTGCTAGGAACTCCAGTGTCCACAACCGACACTGACCTGGACTGCTAGGGACTCTAGTGGCCACAGGCACTGACGTGGACTGCTAAGAGACTCCAGTGGCCACAGGCACTGACGTGGACTGCTAGGGACTCCAGTGGCCACAGGCACTGACGTGGACTGCTAGGGACTCCAGTGGCCACAACAGATACTGACGTGGACTGCTAGGGACTCCAGTGGCCACAGGCACTGACACGGACTGTTAGGGACTCCAGTGGCCACAACTGACACTGACGTGGACTGCTAGGGACTCTAGTGGCCACAGACACTGACGTGGACTGCTAAGGACTCTAGTGGCCACAGGCACTGACGTGGACTGCTAGGGACTCCAGTGGCCACACCCGGCTCTGATGTGGACTGCTATGGACTCCAGTGGCCACAGGCACTGACGTGGACTGCTATGGACTCCAGTGACCACAGGCACTGACGTGGACTGCTATGGACTCCAGTGACCACAGGCACTGACGTGGACTGCTAGGACTCCAGTGACCACAGGCACTGACGTGGACTGCTAGGGATTCCAGTGGCCACAGGCACTGACACGGACTGCTAGAGACTCCAGTGGCCACAGGCACTGACGTGGACTGCTAGGGACTCCAGTGACCACAGGCACTGACGTGGACTGCTAGGGATTCCAGTGACCACAGGCACTGACGTGGACTGCTATGGACTCCAGTGACCACAGGCACTGACGTGGACTGCTAGGGATTCCAGTGGCCACAGGCACTGACGTGGACTGCTAGAGACTCCAGTGGCCACAGGCACTGACGTGGACTGCTAGGGACTCCAGCGGCCACAACTGACACTGATGTGGACTGCTAGAGAAGGCCACAGGCACTGACGTGGACTGCTAGAGAAGGCCACAGGCACTGACGTGGACTGCTAGGGACTCCAGCGGCCACACCCGGCACTAACATGGAACTGCTAGGGACTGGACAGGAGAGCGGGACTGCAAACACGCTGTCCTCATCCAGGTATCTTCTCATAATAAAAAATCATGCTTGTTACCTTTTCTCTTTTTAGTTTGAAGATCGGAAGGGGGGTAGGAGTCAGGATCGGCCGACGATGCATATTGTGAAAAAAAAAAAAAAAAATTAAAAATTAAGGAAACAATTTTGGCAATTTGGAAAAGAACGGTTACAGATACAAAATGACGCGAACATTTTGAATTTTACTAATACAGGCAGAGGCCTGTCCCACATACCACCAACTGACCTCCACCCGCCTGACTGCTGTGAGACGACAGCCGGGGAAGACGGGCACTGACTGGGCTGTCGAGGCTCACACGCCACTGTGCCAGGGCTGAGAGTCGCCAATCGAGGTGTGTGTCCTAGTAAACCCTTCTCACGGGTCAAAATGGAGTCACAGCCCGACTGGTATGACTTACAGTGAAAACCTTACAAAAATAGAACATTGGCCCAGAAGGGCGGACAACCGATGCCTGACATCAGTGTTAGCAACGCAGTGGCAAGACGTGGCGAAACAGTTGGATCATTCCTGCCGCCATAGCTTTGTGTGACTAGAGTGGTTACAACACGGGACACAGAGCATGACGGCTGCCATCATCGGTCACGTACCACCCATAGCGGGAAGGTATGACTGCATTCAGCAAATGTAGAAATTATTGACATTAATAAGTGTAAAAAAAAAAGAAGAAAAACAAATCACATTTGAAATATCCTTTCACGTGACGATAGACACGCAGATGATGGTTAAAACATTTCAGCCTAGGTTGTAAATGTCCACCAAAGATGATAACAATCTGCATAGTGATAGGAAGGCTAACTCAGCTGACATAATACATGCAGGAGCATTCATTCAGAAAATGCATCTGGAGTGGACAGGGGTAATTTTTTCTCGGGTTGTTGTCACACACACAAAATAACAAGAAGCATAGTGCGGTTGACGTTATGTAGGGGACATTAGTGCGTTTTCTGTGGTGGTGAGTTTAGAGCTAGAGTATTTTCCCTTTATCCTCCTCCAGCAGACAGCGGACTTGACACATGCAATGCCATGCATCCGGATACCAGTTCCACAGAACATGTAGTTCAGGACACCGTAAAGGTTTGGACGTTTTCAACAAACATAAACAATAATCTTTGTATAATCCTGCCCTCACAAATTTGCAAGCATCGAAACAAATCATATGATTATATACAACTTTCAATAAACTTGTCACTAGCGCCCACATGCCGTTAAGCTTATCATGTTCAAGTACGAAATAATTTCTTTCCCTGTCACACACACACACACACACACACACACACACACACACCACCACCACCACATTCACACTGGTCGCACTCCCCCCCCCCCCCCCCCCCCCCCCCCCTTCCCTTTTCGCTCCCGTTCTTAAACAGCACATTTGAAAACAAAGCAGAATTGAGTTTGATAATGACCAGTATTCCACTCCCCTGTCTGCTTGTCTCTCGCTCTGGAGCGTACATCTATATCAGAACTGTTATTTCTTTTCAAATCAAAAACATCTGCTTCTGAGTCCCTCTCTCGTTTGCCATTGAGCACTCACGTTAATCACATTCATTTCTGATCTCACCAAGGAATCCGTTTTATGTCAGCAATGAAAATTGTCTCTGAAGATGTTTTTTCTTCACAACTGTATTATCAACTTCCCGAACATTGACGTCAGCGAAACAAGAGGCGTAACGACACGGCAACGAATGAGGAGTTCAGCGTGGACTGACGTGCCCTCAGTCACTTGGGTTTGCCAGCTGTACTGTGACTGGAAGGGACCTGGCGTTTCCCTTCGTTGCCCGTGGCTGCTGTGCTCGTTTTTCTGGCGGAAGCGCCACTGGCAGCGGATGGTGACGACGAAGAGGTGGGTTTAGACCGTGCAGTGTTCTCCCCTAAATGACCGTGGGCTGCATGTTTGCTTGCAGCGCTGGAGTTGCTGGCCTTGATGCTGGGTCTGGGGGAGGGCTCCGCTCTTCCCGCCTTTGTCGTCTTTGCTTTGCTTACTGCGGGTTTGGCTGTTTTGCTGCTGCTCACGCCGTCTGTTTCTGCCGGTGATGTATCGTGGGAGGCCGAAGACGTGGTGGATTTCTGTGACGTGTCCTGGCACGTGGTGCAGGTGTCGATGACATCAGTCACAGGCGGTGCGGTGACTTTCCCTTTGATCTTGTCCTCTTCAGTGATTCGCGCATGCTCTGCGGTCACCAGTGTGCGGAGCTCTTCCTGCCACAGTGGAACGAACAGGGGAAGTCAGTCACGAGACAACGTGCAGGCAGGAGTGTAGGACACATCATGATTAGGTTAGACTCTGACTGTTGAATACAGCCTGCCACAACAACAACATCGACAACAACAACAACAACAACGACCCACAAGAAACTAAACCAAACCGGCCAATAAACCAAACAATACTAACAACAAGAAACAAAACCAGACTTTGTTTTCGCCCCCACCTCCACCCCTACACCCATTAAGCGACATCGGCATGGGCTTTATTACTCCATCATAGCTGAATAACACTGATCAGCTTTATCACTCTATCACAGCAGAATATCACTGATCAGCCTTATCATCCAGTCATAACATTGATCGTATCTGCAATGTAAATACTCAGGGTCGTGCGCATACATGGAAACCAGCCCACTGTTCTGGTGCTTTTACCGATAATGTCAGCTGACTTCAGTAGGCACCACACAAAAACATGCTAACCCTTTCCACTGCTATGTTAAAGATTATAATCATCACTACCGTTTGCTGTATGTTAAACACACACACACACACACACACACACACACACACACACACACACACACACACACACACACACACACGCGCGCTCGCGCGCGTACACACACTCATACACACACACACACGCTCGCAAGAAGAAAAAAGATTTTTGTGCAATCAAAGAGAGAAAAAAAGACCAACATGACAGCGATAGACAGAAGGGGGATGGAGGGACAGAAGGGTGGAGGGACAGAAGGGGGATGGAGGGACAGAAGGGTGGTGGGGGGACAGAAGGGGGATGGAGGGACAGGAGGGTGGAGGGACAGAAGGGGTGGGTGAGGGACTGAAGGGGAGGGTGGAGGGACAGAAGGAGGGTGGAGGGCCAGAAGGAGGGGGGGGGGGGGGCAGAAGGAGGGTGGAGGGGGCAGAAGGAGGGGGGGGGGGGCAGAAGGAGGGTGGAGGGGCAGAAGGAGGGTGGAGGGACAGAGGGGTGGGGGCGAGGGGCAGAAGGGTGGGCGAGGGACAGAAGGAGGGTGGAGGGACAGAAGAAGGGTGGGGAGGGGCAGAAGGGTGGGCGAGGGGCAGAAGGAGGGTGGGGGGGGCAGAAGGGTGGGCGAGGGGCAGAAGGAGGGTGGAGGGGCAGAAGGAGGGTGGAGGGCAGAAGGGTGGGCGAGGGACAGAAGGAGGGTGGAGGGGACAGAAGGGTGGGCGAGGGACAGAAGGAGGGTGGAGGGACAGAAGGGTGGGCGAGGGACAGAAGGAGGGTGGAGGGACAGAAGGAGGTGGGGGAGGGACAGAAGGGTGGAGGAGGGTACAGAAGAGTGGGAGGAGGGACAGAATGAGGGTGGAGGGACAGGAGGGTGGAGGGACAGAAGGTGTGGGCGAGGGACAGAAAGGGGGGTGAGGGACAGAAGGAGGGTGGAGGGACAGAAGGGTGGAGGAGGGTACAGAAGGTGGAGGGGACAGAAGAGGGTGGAGGGACAGGAGGGTGGAGGGACAGAAGGGGGTGGAGGGACAGAA
>JADBJO010000914.1:367500-377500 GCA_016801955.1 Conus betulinus | reverse complement strand
GCCAGACGTCGTCATGGTGACCAGCACAAAGCCAGACGTCGTCACGGTGACCAGCATAAAGCCAGCGTCGTCACGGTGACGTCGTCACGGTGACCAGCATAAAGCCAGACGTCGTCACGGTGGCCATCACAAAGCCAGACGTCGTCACGGTAGGTCTATCACTGGACCACGCTCCACATGAGGGATGGCACATACATTGTACTTTTTACTGACCTCAGCGATCGGCCGGATCTGACTCCCGACACGGAATATTGGTGTGTCAGTAAAGACTTTTTTCTTTCTAGATTTTGTGTTCGCTTGATAGTTACATGACCATGCTTTGACGACATGCCGAGCCAAAGCTAACAAGTACCGACATCAGCCGATGAGGATCACACATAGTACAAATACTGAATAGTGACGCTACCTATTTCACACTGCTTTACTACTACTACTACTACTACTACTACTACTACTACTGCTGCTGCTGCTGTTGCTGCTGCAACAACAACAACTACTACTACTACTACTACTACTACTACTACTACTACTACTACTACTACTACTACTACTACTCAGTGCAGCGGGAGATCCTCTCACCTGGTTTGATGACACCGTCACAGTTGTCTCCTTCACACTTAGGAACCTCGTCTTTCAGCACTCTCTCTGTACACACCATACACCACAGAGATGGCATCACACAACACAGAGATAACACCACACAACACACAGAGATGACACCACACAACACAGAGATGACACCACACAACACAGAGATGACACCACACACCACAGAGATGACACCACACACCACAGAGATGACGTTACACCTTTACGTTTTCATCACACATCTGCACAAAATAGAGCTGACAGGCTACATAGTTACGTTTTCATCACACGCCCACCCAATACGACATGACACCTCTAACTTTTCATCAGGTATAAAGAGGCCATCTTCCACCTTCAGGCAGGCCTGCAGATACGGTGGGTACAGGCCATCTTCCACCTTCAGGCAGGCCTGCAGATACGGTGGGTACAGGCCATCTTCCACCTTCAGGCAGGCCTGCAGATACGGTGGGTACAGGCCATCTTCCACCTTCAGGCAGGCCTGCAGATACGGTGGGTACAGGCCATCTTCCACCTTCAGGCAGGCCTGCAGATACGGTGGGTACAGGCCATCTTCCACCTTCAGGCAGGCCTGCAGATACAGTGGAAATTGCACAGGCCGGTGCTGCTTTCTGTGTTTAATTAATGCACGAACTGGGCACTTCAGATCACCCTGTTTGTTCGGGTGTTCGCTGGTTTGTCCGCGTACACTTTGATTCGAAAACAACAGAACGAGAGTGTCATCTAGTTTCCCTAGGTTGCTCGTATAGTCCATAGCAACATAAATCCAATACTTTAGTATTTATGTGTAAAGGTTACTTCAGACAAAACGGACTCGCTCTAGCCAGCACTGATTTATTGGTAAACCTGGTCTTTATTTGTGCATGCCAGGATTTTCATTTTGTTCTGTTTTTATTTCTGCATACACCTAAGTGACCACTGGCGCAAAATCCGCACATAACACATAATACAGCGTGTTATCAAAGAGGGAAAATTAGTTTTTCACATGACACAAGTCACACAGTGTCTTTTCCGGACACAGAGGGTTAGTTTACACGTGGCACACACTCACACCATGATATCTACCGGATAAAGAGGGAAGATTAATGAACACACGCCCAGCTAACACCATGTCTTCTACCGGACAAAGAAGAAGGGCTAGTTTAATCATGACACAGCTTACAGCGTATCTTCTACCGGACACGGTATGACGTTTTAGTTTACACGTGACACAGCTTACAGCGCGTCAACCATCTGGCAAAGAGGGAGAGTTAGTATACACATAACACAGCTTACAGCTCGTCTGTTACCAGACAAATGGGGAGGGAAGTAGTTTACTCGTGACACAGCGTACAGCGTGTCTTCTACCTGACAAAGAGGGAGAATTAGTGTGCACATGACACAGCTTACAGCGTGTCTTCAATCCAACAACGGGGGAAGGCTCGTTCTCACACAAAAACACGAGAGCTCACATTGTGTTTTCCACCTGACGAAGGTGGAGAGTAGTTTACACATGACACAGCTTACAACATGTCATCAAGCTGACAGAGTGGGAAGGTGACTTTGCACATGACACAGTTTACAACATGTCATCAAGCTGACAGAGTGGGAGGGTGACTTTGCACATGACACAGTTTTACAACATGTCATCAAGCTGACAGAGTGGGAGGGTGACTTTGCACATGACACAGTTTACATGTCATCAAGCTGACAGAGTAGGAGGGTGACTTTGCACATGACACAGTTTACATGTCATCAAGCTGACAGAGTGGGGGGGGGGGGAAGGGGGGGTGACTTTGCACATGGCACAGTTTACAACATGTCATCAAGCTGACAGAGTGGGAAGGTGACTTTGCACATGACACAGTTTACAACATGTCAACAAGCTGACAGAGTGGGAGGGTGACTTTGCACATGACACAGTTTACAACATGTCAACAAGCTGACAGAGTGGGGGGGGGGACTTTGCACATGACACAGTTTACAACATGTCAACAAGCTGACAGAGTGGGAAGGTGACTTTGCACATGACACAGTTTACAACATGTCATCAAGCTGACAGAGTGGTGGGTGTGTGGGGGGGGGGGGGGGTTTTGCACATGGCACAGTTTACAACATGTCATCAAGCTGACAGAGTGGGAAGGTGACTTTGCACATGACACAGTTTACAACATGTCATCAAGCTGACAGAGTGTGTGTGTGTGTGTGTGTGTGTGGGGGGGGGTGTGACTTTGCACATGGCACAGTTTACAACATGTCATCAAGCTGACAGAGTGGGAAGGTGACTTTGCACATGACACAGTTTACAACATGTCATCAAGCTGACAGAGGGGAGGGTGACTTTGCACATGACACAGTTTACAACATGTCATCAAGCTGACAGAGTGGGAGGGTGACTTTGCACATGACACAGTTTACAACATGTCATCAAGCTGACAGAGTGGGAGGGTGACTTTGCACATGACACAGTTTACAACATGTCATCAAGCTGACAGAGTGGGAAGGTGACTTTGCACATGACACAGTTTACAACATGTCATCAAGCTGACAGAGTGGGAGGGTGACTTTGCACATGACAGTTTACAACATGTCATCAAGCTGACACAGAGTGGGAAGGTGACTTTGCACATGGCACAGCTTACAACGTGTCTTCAACCTGACGAAGAGGTGAGGGGGGCGGAGGTAGTTTACACCTGACACAATTTACAGCATGCCTTCTATTTGACAAAAGGGACAGTTACTTTATACAGTAAAGAACTTACAGCATGCCATCTACCTGATCTGGTAGGAAGGTTAGTTTACGCTGGACACAGTTTACAGCAGTCATCTACCTGACCTGATGGGAAGGGTTAGTTTTATGCATGACACACTTACAGTGTGTCATCTACCTGAGCGAAAGGGAGGGTTACTTTACAGATGCAACAGCGTACAGCATGTCTTGGACCTGACAAGGGGGTGGGTCATTTTGTACATATCACCACTGACAGCATGCCTTCTGCCTCTCAAAGAGGGAGCTTTAATTTACACGTCACAACTTACACCGTGTCCTCTACCTGAGCGAAAGGGATGACGACTTTATAACGATACAGCTTACAGCATGTCTTCTACCTGACAAAGAGAGAGGGTTACAGCCAGTTTTCTACCTAACAACTAGGGAGGGTTAGTTCACACATGGCTCAGCAGTTTTCTACCCAACAACTAGGGAGGGTTAGTTCACACATGGCCCAGCAGTTTTCTACCTAACAGCTAGGGAGGGTTAGTTCACACATGGCCCAGCAGTTTTTCTACCTAACAGCTAGGGAGGGTTAGTTCACACATGGCCCAGCAGTTTTCTACCTAACAACTAGGGAGGGTTAGTTCACACATGGCCCAGCAGTTTTCTACCCCAACAACTAGGGAGGGTTAGTTCACACATGGCCCAGCAGTTTTCTACCTAACAGCTAGGGAGGGTTAGTTCACACATGGCCCAGCAGTTTTCTACCTAACAGCTAGGGAGGGTTAGTTCACACACATGGCCCAGCAGTTTTCTACCTAACAGCTAGGGAGGGTTCGTTCACACATGGCCCAGCAGTTTTCTACCTAACAGCTAGGAGGGTTAGTTCACACATGGCCCAGCAGTTTTCTACCTAACAGCTAGGGAGGGTTCGTTCACACATGGCCCAGCTTACAGTGCCTCCTATGTGATACAGACGGAGGGTTATTCAACACATGACACAGTTTACAGCGTGCTATCTCTGCCCAAACCTGATTTAGCTACACATTTCACATACTACAGCTGGACAAAGAGAAAGGGTTGGTTTACACATAATGCATCTCTCACCATGGCATGTACCGGACAAAAAAGGACGGTCAATTGTTAACTTACACAGCTTACAAGGTGATTTCCCCTATCTGACAAGGAGGAAGGGTTAGCTGACTCATGACACACCTTACAGTATGTACTTTACTTGACAAGAGGGAAAGTTAGTTCACACGCAACACAACTTACAGTGTATGTAAAATCTGACAAAGAAGGGGGTGGGGGGATTGTAGTTTACACATGACACATCTTACAGTATGCATTTTGCTTGACAACAGGGAACGTTAGTTTACACGGAACACAGCTTACAGAGTATCTAAGACCTGATAAAGAAGGGGGTCGGGGGATTGTAGTTTACACATGACACATCGTACAGTATGCATTTGCTTGTGGGTGGTGGTGGGGGGTGGGGGGGGGGGGGGGGGGGACACAGCTTATAGCGATATTATGTCATCTACCTGACAACAGCATGGATTAGTTTACACAGCTTACATTATGTCTACTATCTGGCAGGGGGGGGGGGGGGGGGGTAGTTTACACATGACAGTTTACAGTTTGCCTTCTATCTGACAAAGAGAGAGGATCAGGTTACACATGATACGGCCAAAAGCGTGTTTTTCACCTGACCCAGAAAAGAAAGGGTGCAGCTTACAGCGTGTCACTGACCTGAGAGAGGATTGGTGTACACAGGGTGCAGCTTACAGCGTGTCACTGACCTGAGAGAGGACTGGTGTACACACAGGGTGCAGCTTACAGCGTGTCACTGACCTGAGAGAGGATTGGTGTACACAGGGTGCAGCTTACAGCGTGTCACTGACCTGAGAGAGGATTGGTGTACACACAGGGTGCAGCTTACAGCGTGTCACTGACCTGAGAGAGGATTGGTGTACACAGGGTGCAGCTTACAGCGTATCATTGACCTCAGAGAGGATTGGTGTACACAGGATGCAGCTTACAGCGTGTCACTGACCTGTGTGAGGATTGGTGTACACAGGGTGCAGCTTACAGCGTGTCACTGACCTGTGTGAGGATTAGTGTGCACAGGGTGCAGCTTACAGCGTGTCACTGACCTGTGAGAGGACTGGTGTACACAGGGTGCAGCTTACAGCGTGTCACTGACCTGTGTGAGGATTAGTGTGCACAGGGTGCAGCTTACAGCGTGTCACTGACCTGTGAGAGGACTGGTGTACACAGGCTGCAGCTTACAGCGTGTCACTGACCTGTGAGAGGACTGGTGTACACAGGGTGCAGCTTACAGCGTGTCACTGACCTGAGAGAGGACTGGTGTACACAGGGTGCAGCTTACAGCGTGTCACTGACCTGTGTGATGATTGGTGTACACAGGGTGCAGCTTACAGCGTGTCACTGACCTGAGAGAGGATTAGTGTACACAGGGTGCAGCTTACAGCGTGTCACTGACCTGAGAGAGGATTAGTGTCGCAGGGTGCAGCTTACAGCGTGTCACTGACCTGAGAGAGGATTAGTGTACACAGGGTGCAGCTTACAGCGTGTCACTGACCTGAGAGAGGATTAGTGTACACAGGGTGCAGCTTACAGCGTGTCACTGACCTGTGAGAGGATTGGTGTACACAGGGTGCAGCTTACAGCGTGTCACTGACCTGTGAGAGGATTGGTGTACACAGGGTGCAGCTTACAGCGTGTCACTGACCTGAGAGAGGATTAGTGTACACAGGGTGCAGCTTACAGCGTGTCACTGACCTGAGAGAGGATTAGTGTACACAGGGTGCAGCTTACAGCGTGTCACTGACCTGACGAAATGGGAAGCTCGGTTACACACAGGAATCAGTTAAAATCTTGTCATCTACCTGAAGAAGACTAAGGGTTAACTGACACTGAACACAGCTTTCAGCCTGTCTTCCCCCCCTGACACAGACGGAAGGTTAGTTACGATGTGAAGAAAGAGAGGAGGTTCTTCGCACTGACCAGGAGGCGGGGCCATGGTGTAGGATACAAATGCGCCCCTAACTAGACAGGGGAAAGCTTTGTTGTACCTCAGTGGACATCTTTGAACATTTTAGGGCCGAATGTTGTTGCACGTGTCATGTCAAAAAGTTCTGTCCGTCTCAGCATGGTGATCTCTTCTGCCACTCGGCAAACATGTAACGCTTTGGAACGTGCTAGTTATAAAAAAAAGCATTATAAAATGCTAAATGTGCATGACAGTATGAAAAGATACAGACACATACACACAAGCACGCACGTGCATACACAACACAGAAAGCTAATCACCGTGCCTTTCAGTGACATTCCGCTTTAACATACAGCACCATGTTTGGTGTGTTAAATGTTTCAACCAGAATGACATAAGACGTTGACAAATAACAACACAAAGAGACCATATCTGAACACTGGACGATCTACCAAACCACTTTTGTGTTGAGACACCGGCAAACAGGATTGAATAAAATACAGTGTTCGCTCGCGTGTATTGACGCCATCCCCCCCCCCCCCCCAGTAAATCAGTCCTCTCCTCTAACTGTATGTGGGAAGCCATGGAGACACTATCTGGGAGTGATTTATGACATAGCCACCCGCGTTATCTGTCACGTCACGTGGTCTCCGGATCCTGGTGAAGAACGGGACCACCCACGGTGCACTTCTCTTCTCCACCCTCTGCCCCACCCCACCCCCCACCTCTCACTCGATTTTCCTCCTCTTTCCCACCGTCCCCTGTCAAAGGGATGATCTTAATTTCTACGACGTCAATGTTGTATGCTGATGTGTGTACAGTGCTGGCGCTCACCACATATTTCATGACTGAAACAAGCCTCTAGTCGTCAAGCTATAGACACCATGCGTTCAATGACTGAAACAAACAAGCAGTCATCACGCTGTGTTCATCCTGTGTGGCTCTGGTCTCAGTCCACCAAGGCCGGCCAAGTTCTCCGGTAATCAGAGACATCTCTTTGTCTTCAGAGAACAGTGCACTTTGTGTTTAGCAATGTTGATGACGTTGAAACCTCAACATGGTTAGACAATGGAGTCTGTGAGATTACCCCCGTTGTCTGCTTTGATGGACAGACAGGGAGAGAGGACGGCCACGTTCAACATCCTCATCTCGGATTTCACACTGTAGACAAAGGACTGCTAACTCTGTTGTCTGCCGCGCAGTGGGATTTTTAGAGGGGTAACCAAGAACATTATGCCCGCGCAAATCAAAGTCTCACCTGTCCGGATTTATGGATTCAAACTCAATAGCCGCTCAATCCAATGCGGCTCATGTTGTTTATAGCCCTGCCGACCACGGGGGGAGGTGGGGATGGGAGGGGAGGGGGGGGGGGGAACATATGCATGTGCTCCCTCACTGTGTCAGTGAAATAAACGTGTCAAAATGGAACGGTTAATCAAAAGACATGACGTCCATCAAACGTTATCACTCTGTCTATTCCTGTCCCATTTTACCTCAACTCTTCGTGGCCATATTCCAACTACCACAACTCTTCGTGGCCATATTCCAACTACCACAACTCTTTGTGGCCATATTCCAACTACCTCAACTCTTCGTGGCCATATTCCAACTAACTCAACTTTTCGTGGCCATATTCCAACTACCTCAACTCTTCATGGCCATATTTCAACTACCTCAACTCTTCGTGGCCATATTCCAACTACCTCAACCTTTCGTGGCTATATTTCAACTACCTCAACTCTTCGTGGCCATATTCCAACTACTTCAACTCTTCGTGGCCATATTCTAACATCCTTCATTTCAGCCTCTCTCACGCAACGTTTCGAAGCCTCATCATCGGCAACACATATGGAGCAATGACTACACCAGGTCGTCGTAAGGTAACCTACCAGAGGAGACACAGCTCTTCTGTTGAGTCACTTCGGTATAGTGTTTAGTGACACCTGTTTATTTCAAACAAGGAATCACCTCTTACACCCCCATTTGATAGAGAACTGCTGGCCGTCCATCCATTACAACTTCTGAGAATTGCTGATCGTCCATCCATTGTAACTCCTAATCTAGAAATACTGATTCCCCATCCAATAAAAGTCCTGATGTTCAAATGTTGACCCCCCCCCCCTCCATTACAACTCATTATGGCATAGGGTCCCGACTCTCCGTTCATACAACTCCTAATGTGAAAGTACTGACCGTCCATCCATTATAGCTGATGACGTAGAAAAAACTGACTCTCAGTCCATTGCAACTCTTAATGTAGAAATACTGACCATCTTTCCATTACAGCTTGTATTGGTTGACATCCTGACCCTCTGTCCATTACAGTTCCTGATGTAATTACTGATTCTCCCTTTCTTGACAACTCCTAATGTAGCCATACCGACCGTCCATTTACTGTGACTCCTAATGTAGCCATACCGACCGTCCATCTAATGTGACTCCTAATGTAATCATACCGACCGTCCATCTATGTGACTCCTAATGTAACCACACAGACTCCTCTAATGTGACTCCTATGTACCACAGACCGTCCATCTAATGTGACTCCTAATGTAACCATACTGACCCTCCATCTAATGTGACTCCTAATGTAATCATACCGACCGTCCATCTAATGTGACTCCTAATGTAACCATAATGACCGTCCATCTAATGTGACTCCTAATGTAACCATAATGACCGTCCATCTAATATGACTCCTAATGTAACCACTCCCTCCATCTAATATGACTCCTAATGTACCATAATGACCGTCCATCTAATATGAATCCTAATGTAACCATACTGACCCTCCATGTAATATGACTCCTAATGTAAACACATTGATCGTCCATCTACTGTGACTCCTAATGTAACCATACTGACCCTCCATCTACTGTGACTCCTAATGTAACCACACTGACCCTCCATCTAATATGACTCCCAATGTAACCCCACACTGACCCTCCATCTAATGTGACTCCCAATGTAACCACACTGACCCTCCATCTAATGTGACTCCCAATGTAACCACACTGACCCTCCATCTAATGTGATTCCCAATGTAACCACACTGACCCTCCATAGATGATAGAAGCACTGGTCCCCCAATCCTGACGGCGCCTGATGGTAGTTCAACCCTTCCATTGACCCTATGACCGCCACAGCACTGACCGTGCAGTGACCACAGCACCTACCCTCCATCCAGTCAAAGGAGTACTCCTGGGTCACACAGCATGCAGTGAGAGGTGTAGTAGGACCCATGAGCCTCCACAACTTTGTCCCCCGGCAGTCCAGCCAGCCGGTCTAGCGTGTCGATGTTCTGCCCAGCACAACGCAGCAATATCATTAGGCACGCTGCCTTTTCATTTGCTAAACAACTATAACAATTATAGACTAGATTAAGATATGTTCTCCTTTGAAAATAATCTTACCTTTTTATCAGAAACATGTGCCTGCAATCTGTAGGTACAGAGAAACATGTGCCTGCAATCTGTTAGGTACAGAGAAACATGTGCCTGCAATCTGCTAGGTACAGAGAAACATGTGCCTGCAATCTGCTAGGTACAGAGAAACATGTGCCTGCAATCTGCTAGGTACAGAGAAACATGTGCCTGCAATCTGCTAGGTACAGAGAAACATGTGCCTGCAATCTGCTAGGTACAGAGAAACATGTGCCTGCAATCTGCTAGGTACAGAGAAACATG
>JADBJO010000914.1:332500-345000 GCA_016801955.1 Conus betulinus | reverse complement strand
ATGGCCCTTCCTACCAATGACTGCAAGCCGATGGCCCTTCCTACCAATGACTGCAAGCCGACATCCCTTCCTACCATGACTGCAAGCCGACATCCCTACCTACCAATGACTGCAAGCCGACATCCCTTCCTACCAATGACTGCAAGCCGACATCCCTACCTACCAATGACTGCAAGCTGACATCCCTTCCTACCAATGACTGCAAGCCGACGGCCCTCCCTACCAATGACTGCAAGCCGACGGCCCTTCCTACCGATGACTGCAAGCCGACGGCCCTTCCTACAAATGACTGCAAGCCGACGGCCCTCCCTACCAATGACTGCAAGCCGACGGCCCTTCCTAACGATGACTGCAAGCCGACGGCCCTTCCTACAAATGACTGCAAGCCGACGGCCCTTCCTACCAATGACTGCAAGCCGACGGTCCTTTCTACCAATGACTGCAAGCCGACATCCCTACCTACCAATGACTGCAAGCCGACGGCCATACCTACCAGTGACTGCAAGCTGACGGCCGCACCTACCAATGACTGCAAGCCGACATCCCTTCCTACCAATGACTGCAAGCTGAAATCCCTACCTACCAATGATACCAATGACTGCAAGCCGGCATCCCTTCCTATCAATGACTGCAAGCCGACATCCCTATATACCAATGACTGCAAGCCGACATCCCTACCTACCAATGACTGCAAGCCGACGGCCCTTCCTACAAATGACTGCAAGCCGACGGCCTTACCTACTAATGACTGCAAGCCGACATCCCTTCCTACTAATGACTGCAAGCCGACATACCTACCTACCAATGACTGCAAGCCGACGGCCCTACCTACCAATGACTGCAAGCTGACATCCCTACCTACCAATGACTGCAAGCCGACGGCCCTACCTACCAATGACTGCAAGCCGACATCCCTACCCTACCAATGACTGCAAGCCGACGGCCCTGCCTATCAATGACTGCAAGCTGACATCCCTACCTACCAATGACTGCAAGCCGACATCCCTACCTACCAATGACTGCAAGCCGACATCCCTACCTACCAGCAAACCGAAGGCCCTACCTACCAATGACCGCAAGCTGACGGCCCTTTTTCCCATTGATTGATGGTCCTTCCTACCGATGACTGCAAGCCGACGGCCCTTTCTAATAATGACTGCAAGCGATGGCCCTTCCTACCGATGACTGCAAGCCGATTGCCCTTCCTAATAATGACTGCAAGCCGACGGCCCTTTCTAATAATGACTGCAAGCCGACGGCCCTCCTACTACCGATGACTGCAAGCCGATTGCCCTTCCTAATAATGACTGCAAGCCGACGGCCCTTCCTGATAATGACTGCAAGCCGACGGCCCTTCCTATCAATGACTGAAAGCCGATTGCCCTTCCTACCAATGACTGCAAGCCGACGGCCCTTCCTAATAATGACTGCAAGCCGACGGCCCTTCCTGATAATGACTGCAAGCCGACGGCCCTTCCTATCAATGACTACAAGCCGATTGCCCTTCCTACCAATGACTGCAAGCCGACGGCCCTTCCTAATAATGACTGAAAGGCGACTGCCCTTCCTACTTCCTAATAATGACTGAAAGCCGATTGCCCTTCCTAATAATGACTGCAAGCCGACAACCCTTTCTAATAATGACTGCAAGCCGACGGCCCTTCCTACCGATGACTGCAAGCCGACTGCCCTTCCTAATAATGACTGAAAGCCGACGGCCCTTTCCTAATAATGACTGAAAGCTGACGGCCCTTCCTAAATAATGACTGCAAGCCGACGGCTTCCTACCGATGACTGCAAGCCGACTGCCCTTCATTGTTCATTGCCTTATTCTGTTGAAAAAACAGCATGTTCTATTTTTCATTCTGACCAGTTCAGATGTTTCGTCCGCGCCAGTTCCTGATGATCGTTTACAGTCAGACGTGCACGTGATTTCTTCCGTATCTGCACCTTTAATCTGTCTTTTTTATCATTGAATGTCTGTGGTTTAAGAAGTCGGATACAGGATCAAGACTTCGTTAGTTACATAACGCAATTTGATGTTGTGACGTTCACTGAAACCAAAACAGATGTTCAAGACACAGAGTTATATCGGCTATATTTTCTGATTTGGGTTATTCCGTCGCTTTACTAAGTAGAAAATATCTTTCACATCAACGATCTGGTGGTATAGCAGTAGCTTATAGATCCAATTATTCAAAAGATATCCAGTTTTTAGAAACAAAATGTGAAGAGACTGTGTCATGTGGATTAAAATTAAGAAAAATCTTACAGGTTATGATAAAGATGTTCTGGTGGGAGCCGTATATATTCCTCCCGAAGGTAGTGTATATGGTGTGTTGATTGCTTTGATGATCTCCAGACTAGTCTTATGCGGCATAATTCTGAAGATTATTATTATGTGCTATTGATGGGTGATTTCAATGCATATACAAAAAACTTTACCTGATTTTCTTGATTTAGACCGACACGATGACGATGAAGATAATATGTTTTTTAATGAATTACCCTTCTGCATGGAACATCATGACATTCCTTATGAAAGACATTCCCAAGATTTTCGGAGACCAAACAACTATGGATATAGATTACTGGATTTATGCAAATCTCATAAGCTGCTAATATTCAATGGCAGAGTTGGCAGAGATGCAGAATTAGGAAAATATACAAGTAGTGGATGCACTGTTATTGATTATATCATAGGTTCACCTCATTTGTATCCTCATGTCACACAGATTTTGATGTTGATCCTTTTGATGCCATGTTATCAGATGTTCACTGTCCTCTAGTTATGTGTTAAAAAGGTATTCAAGTCAGGCATGATGACTCACAGAAAACTGTAAGATGCAGTCTTCAACAATCAGTTGAATATTCAAATGTTAAGCCTGATGCTGGTCAAATCAAAATTAAAAGATGGGATGCTGCTAAAGCAGAGTATTTCCGAGAAAGTCTGTGTGTTAAAGATGTTGAAGATTTAAACAATTTACTTGACAATGATAATGAATCAGTAGCCAATATAAATGAGTTGTTAACACACATTCTTATGAAAGCCGCCAAGGATACCCTTGGTGAAGTTCAGAAAGGAAATAGAAGACAGTCGTCAAAACATAATCAAAATAAACCTTGGTTTAATGTTGTGTGCAAGAATAGGAGGGCCGCTTATTTTAGAGCTAAAAATAAAATTAAACAGAATGACTCCATTGGTAATCGTGTAAATTTTGTTGATTAAAAGTAAAGATTATAAGAAGGTATTAAGAAAATCAGAAAGAATTCACAACAAAGAATGGCACAAAGAGATTAGGTGGTGTTAAGGACAAAGCGACCAAAAGAGTACTGGGCAAAAATAAAAAGGAAACCAAATGTGTCGTGTCCTATTGGTTGAAATGAACTTTATGACCACTTTAAAAATATGAATCTTCACGTTGATGATGATGGGGTGGAAGATGATGTTGAATATGATATAAATTTTGATCTCGAGTTTTTGAATAGACCAATCGAGGATGTAGATGTAGAATCAGCAGTGCAGAAATTGAAAAATGGGAAAGCTCCAGGTGATGACAGGATTATAAACGAATATATTAAGAACAGCGTGCCGTTAATGACAACAATTTATCGTAAACTTTTCAATAAAGTTCTTAGCTCAGGTGTGATTCCTGAAGAATGGGTAGTGGGACTTGTTCTACCAATCTACAAAGGGAGAGGCAATAAAGACGACTGTGACAATTATCGTGGAATAACACTGCTTAGCTGCGTAGGTAAATTGTTTACAACGATTTTGAATAATCGATTAACTGATTTTCTTGAAAGTAATAAGCTGCTTTCTGAAAGTCAGGCTGGTTTTCGTCGTGGTCATTCCACATTGGATCATTTATTTGTTTTGAAAAGCCTTGTCGATATTTGCGCTGCTAAAAAAAAAGCAATTGTTTTGTGCTTTTGTTGACTTTAGGAAGGCTTTTGATTCTGTGTGGAGATTAGGACTATGGCAAAAACTTGTAAAGCAAGGAGTGAATGGTAAGATTCTCCAGGTGATTATAAACATGTATCATCAAATCAAATCGTGTGTTTTCATAAGCGGTAACAAATCTGATTATTTTAGTAGTTATAGAGGTGTGCGGCAAGGAGAAAATTTGTCTCCGGTTCTTTTTTCTTTGTTTTTGAATGACCTCGAACAATATTTTTCTGATCACAATTGTACTTCGTTAAATATTGATTTAGATCTTCCTGATGCAGACTTAAGCAGTTATCTTTGTTTATTTTTGCTTTTGTATGCTGATGACACTGTTTTGCTTGCTACCTCATGTAATGCTTTGCAAAAAGCTCTTACTGCATTTAAAGAGTATTGTACTGGATGGAAACTAACTGTTAATGTACAGAAAAACTAAAGTTGTGATATTCAATGGACGTAAGAATAATAAACACGTGTTTAAATTTGGTAACGAAGTCATTGAAATAGTAGATAGTTTCAAATATTTGGGAATCTGTTTTAGTAGATCTGGTAAATTTCATAAATGTAAAAAACATAGGCATGATCAAGCACAAAGTGCAATGTTTTCATTACTCCAAGTCGCTCGAAATCAAAAATTACCCGTGAATATTGTTTTAGATCTATTTGAAAAGATGGTTGTACCTGTGCTATATATGGCTGTGAAATATGGGGTTATGAAGATATCAAAATCATAGAAAGCTTGCAGCTTAAGTTCTTAAAGCATTTACTCCACCTTAATCGCAGTACCATGACAGAGTTATTATATGGGGAACTTGGGATTTATCCGTTGTCTGTGCAAATTAAAACCCGAATGATCCGATTCTGGATCTCACTAGCAACTCAAACGGATAAAATATTCCAGTAAAATATATTGTGTTTTATATGACTTGTATAAAAGTGGTATTTATATGTCTGGGTGGATAAAGTGTATACAAAGCATTTTTGTAGAAACAGGCTATGATTGTATTTGGGAAACACAGCAGTTTTCTAACGAAAGATCGTTATGTAGAAACATTTCTTTATCTTTGAAAGATAACTATGTACGTTCGTGGAATAGGGTATTATATTCAAGTAATAAATGCCTATTCTATAGAAATATAAAACAGATTTTAAACGTGAAAATTACATTGAACAATTACCTGATCTATATATATTTCCCTTAATTAAATTCCGATGTAGTAATCACAAACTCATGATTGAAGTAGGAAGAAGACTTGGTCTTGCCCGCGAGGAACGCTTTTGTAAAGATTGTAAACAAGATGTTGGAGACGAATTTCATTTCATTATGGAATGCCCAAAGTATGAAGAGTTACGGGTACGTTTTATTTCCCAGAAAGTATACGAGTGTGAAATCTGTTTACAACCTGTGCAGACTATTCTCGGCTGGCAAGAATGTTCTGTTAAAGCTGAGTAAATATTTAAAATTCAGCAAAATGGTGTAAGTTTATGATGACCAGCCTGCTCTATGTTTTAGTGATTATGCCATTACGCCTTTAATATACATAAAACGCTTCCTGCATTTTGCTTAGTTATTTTGTGTCATGTTGAAGTGGATTACATTGTTTTTTTTCTTTTGTTTTATGTCCTCATACCCCCAAAGGGGTGACAGGATAATTAAATCTTGAAATCTTGAAATCTAATAATGACTGAAAGCCAACAGCCCTTCCTAATAATGACTGAAAGCTGACGGCCCTTCCTAATAATGACTGCAAGCCAACGGCCCTTCCTACCGATGACTGCAAGCCGACTGCCCTTCCTAATAATGACTGAAAGCCGATTGCCTTGCCTAATAATGACTGCAAGCCGACGGCCCTTCCTAATAATGACTGCAAGCGACAGCCCTTCCTAATAATGGCTGCAAGCCGACTGCTCTTCCTAATAATGACTGCAAGCCAACGGCCCTTCCTAATAATGACTGCAAGCCGACGGCCCTTCCTACCGATGACTGCAACCGAAGGCCCTTCCTAACGATGACTGCAACTGTGCAAGCCGACTGCCCTTCCCTAATAATGACTTCAAGGCAACGGCCCTTCCTAATAATGACTGCAAGCCGACGGCCCTTCCTACCAATGGCTGCAAGCCGACTGCCCTTCCTAATAATGACTGCAAACCGACGTCCCTACACTCCAATGACTGCAAGCAGGCATCCCTACCTTCCAATGACTGCAAGCCGACAGCCCTTCGTACCAATGACTGCAAGCCGACATCCCTACCTGCCAATGACTGCAAGCCGACGGCCCTACCTTCCAGTGACTGCAAGCCGATGGCCCTACTTTCCAATGACTGCAAGCCAACGGCCCTTCCTACCGATGACTGCAATCCGACGGCCTTTCCTACCGATGACTGCAAGCCGACGGCTCTTGCTACCAATGACTGCAAGCCGACATCCCCTACCTACCAATGACTGCAAGCTGACGGTCCTTCCTACCAATGACTGCAAACCAACAGCCCTTCCTACCAGTGACTGCAAGCCGACATCCCTACCTACCAACGACTGCAACCCGAAGGCCTTCCTACCAATGACTGCAAGCCGACATCCCTACCAATGACTGCAAGCCGACATCCCTACCAATGACTGCAAGCTGACATCCCTACCTACCAATGACTGCAAGCCGACGGCCCTACCTTCCAATGACTGCAAGTCAACGGCCCTTCCTACCGATGACTGCAAGCCGACGGCTCTTGCTACCAATGACTGCAAGCCGACATCCCTAACTACCAATGACTGCAAGCTGACGGTCCTTCCTACCAATGACTGCAAACCAACAACCCTTCCTACCAATGACTGCAAGCTGACATCCCCCACCTTCCAATGACTGCAAACCAACAACCCTTCCTACCAATGACTGCAAACCAACAACCCTACCTTCCAATGACTGCAAGCCGACATCCCTACCTACCAATGACTGCAAGCCGACATCCCTACCTACCAATGATTGCAAGCCAACGGCCCTTCCTACCAAAGACAGCAAGCCGACATCCCTACCAATGACTGCAAGCCGACATCCCTACCTACCAATGACTGCAAGCCGACGGCCCTACCTATCAATGACTGCAAGCCGACATCCCTACCTACCAATAACCTGCAAGCCGACGGCCCTCCCTACCAATGTATGCAAGCCGACGGCCCTTTCTTCCAATGACTGCAAGCCGACATCCCTACCAATGACTGCAAGCCGACGGCCCTACCAATGACTGCAAGTCGACGACCCTTGCTACCAATGACTGCAAGCCGACGGCTCTTCCTACCAATGACTGCAAGCCGACATCCCTACCTTCCAATGACTGCATGCCGACGGCCCTCCCTACCAATGACTGCAAGTCGACGGCCCTTGCTACCAATCACTGCAAGCCGACAGCCCTTCCTATCAATGACTGGAAGCCGACGGCCCTTCCTAATAATGACTGCAAGCTGACGGCCCTTCCTACCATTGACTGGAAGCCGACAGCTCTTTCTATCAATGACTGCAAGCCAACGGTCCTTCTTCCTACCAATCAGGGGAGGTTACTATTTTTGGCACAAGAGGGACACCAGTAACGGCTGGACAGCAGCGGAACAGATGCCTGCCCTGTTTAACGTTTGGCCTGTGAAGGTAACAGACCTTGTAGTCAGCAGCAGGATGAAGCGGGCTGTAAGCGGGCAGAACTGAATAAGGCACTGTGCTGTCTGTGGCAAAAGATCAAGGAAGACTGACGGAAAATAAGATGTAAAGTGGTCTGACTCGGATTAAGATTCAGTGCGAAAGTGATGCCTGAATTTTTTACAGATATCTTCCACAGGCGCTACAATCAACAGACATTGAAAAAAACGCATCAAACAATACTGCTCTGACTGCAGTCAGCAAGGTTATTTGTTAATCTCCATTTATGCAAATTAATGTTATATGTTGGCCAAGGCCATTCTCTGAACTGTATCTCTTCATGCGCCTGAGCCATAGAGCGGGTGAGCGGTCACTTCTTAGAGGAGGAACAGAACACCCCTTGACGTGCTAGGCGATAAGCCTGTACATTGACCTTTCTTGAACATCTGCTCAGACCAGTGGGACCAGCTCCACCATGGAACTTCCATGCAGCAACAGTATTGACGGGCTATTTCCAGGGCGCTTTCTGACGCTTTAAAGGGGACTTCCACACAGAGAGAATAATATGACATTTCAAAGCGGAATTCAATACAGAGAAAGTCATGACAGGGTGTTTCTTGGGTATTTTCTGACACTTTAAAGCGAACTTCCTTGCAGAAACAATGCTGACGGGCTAGTTCTCTGGTGCTTTCTGACACGTTAAGCCTCTCAGAGTAGTAAGGAACATAAGGAAGAGAGAAACGACAGAGGCTTCAATCCCCATCCCGCCTCTTCCACAGCCCTTTCCCTAAACTCATTACACTCACATGAGGACCTTATAGTGTTCCATTTTGTTCCCGCACAGTACATCCACCAGGAGCTCTGTTCAGCCGCCTCTGCCATCCCCGTTGGGGTTCTGGTCCTCTTCTTACCAGAAACCGAGAGCTGTTTTATAAACTTTTAGGCAAATGTGCCAACGAATCCCTTTGCTATCGTGGACTTCAGTTTGGAAACCAAATTTTCTCACGTGCCTGGCCAGACTGACAATTTCCTAGGCGCGTAATTTCCCCTGTTCTGTTGTTGTATGGCAGTATGAGGTCAGTCAGCACCATTCATTTTCATGAGGGGGGAAAGGAAGCTACGCGCCTTAGAAATATGCCAGTCTGGCCACGAATATGAGAAAATCGGGTTTTCAGGCTCAAGTCTTCGCATTGTAGGAGTAGGAGAGGTGGACAACATTTGTCTGTCTCTGGGTCTGCTTGTCTGTCTATCTCCATTTTTTTCGCGTACCTATCAATTCATTGGGATAATTGAATTTGAAGCGCGGTTAATCATCGGTATAGTACTAGTGATGTAGTGGTAACGTTACACACTGGATCCTTTTATTTCTGTTCATCTCTTTGTCCATGCCAGTCTCTCTCTATTCTTCCCGCCCACTCTTTTTCTTTTTTTTTTTTTTTCCCAAAGTTTTCGTTCCTAAACACTTCTTCTCTGGCCATTTCTTTCTTGCACATTGTTTTTTTTTCTACACACTCTGCATTTCTGTATTTCATTCCATTCTGCACACACTTTGTTTTTTCGCATTACCTTCTTTTCTGCACACTCTGCTTTCATGTAGTATCTTGTCTGCAGACTTTGCTTTTCTGCTTTATCATTTCTGTCTGCAGACTTAAAAAAAAAAAAAAAAAAAAAAAAAAAAAAAAAAAAAAAAAAAAAAACGTTTTCAGCAACAGGTGTCTGTAGGTAGCAGCGCCAGAAGTGCCGAGAGGGGACATACATACTTTTGTCCCATGGGTGAACATCACAGATTGGCAGCATAAAAAAAATCCATATGTTCATCATGGTCTCTATATAACAAGCCTTCTAGCATTGATCTAATCCTTTTAATTAAATACATTTCTGTTTTAGATCTATTGAACATCGTGTTTCTCAAAACTATGGATCTATTTATACCTAGCTGAATGATGCATACGTCTCACTTTGCTTGTTTCCTGTGTAGTTGTAGCATCTGTCCTAGAAGATTGTATCCCGTTTCCAGTTTAGTTGTAGCATCTGTCCTAGAACTAGTAGAAGATTGTATCCTGTTTTTTCAGTTTAGTTGTAGCATCTGTCCTAGAACTAGTAGAAGATTGTATCCTGTTTCCAGTTTAGTTGTTGCATCTGTCCTAGAACCATTAGAAGATTGTATCCTGTTTTCAGTTTAGTTGTAGCATCTGTCCTAGAACTAGTAGAAGATTGTATCCTGTTTTCAGTTTAGTTTTAGCATCTGTCCTAGAAAATTGTATCCTGGGGCTGGTACTACTTAGCTGGAGACTAAACTTTAAAACCAAGATTCAGGGAAATAAAACAAGTTGTTCGCGTTTCACACAATAGAAAGTGTTTTCAGATGATGTAAGTGATGGCGTGGTTTTAGGAAACCAACTTTCAGTCCAGATTGGGTTGACAGTTTACTGGTAGTGCTAAAATTATGTGTCAGTGTGAGTGAAAGGAAAACAAAACCACTATTATTTCCTAGACACATAATTCATAGAAATGACACTTCTAAGATAAAAGGCAATAAGAACAGAAAAAGAGATTAAATGAGACAGTTTGCCAACATTTGACTTACATGTAATGAATATATACGACATCAGAATGAAAGGCAGAGGGAAGAGGACAGGTGTGCTATAGGTATGTTATACAGCACGATCACCTCCCGACAAGCAATTATCACTAACATCAGCAGACGACTTACCAAGTACTCACTTCTGTGTTGACCACCACTTCTACAGGGCTCCAAGGCACTGTCACCCACTGCCCTCTTCCTACTCTTCTCCTATCATCTCACGGCCACTGCCTGTCTCTTCACCCTTTCTCCTTGCACCCCCCCCCCCCCCCCCCCTTGTCACTAACCCTTTCCTCCCCCCCCCCCCCCCCCCCCCCGACCGTGGCATTTTGAAATATCCTTCTGAAATAAACTACAGCTACGTGTAACTGCTTTCACAGCAAGTTACGTTATAAGCACATGCATGCCTCACAAGGTGGAAGGTTCGTCCCACAAATCTGCTTCTGTCAGGCGGCATGGTCTCACTTTCTACGTATTCAAACATACATCATCAATGTGACGTAATATTTCACGTAATACGCATGACAATTAAAATTGTATCTCAGATCTGTTCTAAGAAATACATATACTGTAGGTTAGCCTATTCATATCTCCACCACTGGTAGAAACGGTATTCAATGTCTGATCTTCCCATATTTTTTTTAACATGTCTTTTATCAGTGTAAAAGCAATGATGGTTTACTGTCATCATTCAGGAGAAATATAAGTATTTTGTTATATTGATTTTACTCCCAAAAATGTTAATCGAAGATTTAGGGCCGCTACGATTCAGTGACATCTTCACAATTACTAGAAAGGTTTCAACAATTGATCATTCTGCCAAGTCTGACTTCTCTTAAGCTTATACTGGCCAAGAAAATGCCAGAGTTAAAAATGATCAAAGACACACGCATAAACATACACATATGCACACACAGATGGTCAACAAAAAACAGTATGATTACACAGACTTACTTGTCACACACGTAGGTCAATAGTTGTCAAAGACACGCCTTCACAGTATGTTCAAGCAAAGAAAAATAGGTAGTTTAATCTAACAAGATAAAAGGTATCTTAATCATTCAAAAGTAATCATCACTTCTTATGCATAATCTTCTTAAGAATATACACAAATACAAGTATGACACAGGTGAAAAAAAAACCCGTAAAAGTGCACAAGTAACAACGCCTTACAATATTACTATGGCAAGACTCGCTGGTAACACCGCCTTACAATATTACTATGGCAAGACTCGCTGGTAACACCGCCTTACAATATTACTATGGCAAGACTCGCTGGTAACACCGCCTTACAATATTGCTATGGCAAGACTCGCTGGTAACACCGCCTTACAATATTACTATGGCAAGACTCGCTGGTAACACCGCCTTACAATATTGCTATGGCAAGACTCGCTGGTAACACCGCCTTACAATATTGCTATGGCAAGACTCGCTGGTAACACACGCCTTACAATATTGCTATGGCAAGGCTGCCTGGTAACAACGCCGTACAATATTGCTATGGCAAGACTGCCTGGTAACAACGCCTGGCAAGACTGCCTGGTAACAACGCCTTACATATTGCTATGGCAAGACTGCCTGGTAACAACGCCTTACAATATTGCTATGGCAAGACTGCCTGGTAACAACGCCTTACAATATTGCTATGGCAAGACTGCCTGGTAACAACGCCTTACAATATTGCTATGGCAAGTCTGCCTGGTAACAACGCCTTACAATATTGCTATGGCAAGTCTGCCTGGTAACAACGCCTTACAATATTGCTATGGCAAGACTCGCTGGTAACAACGCCTTACAATATTGCTATAGCAAGTCTGCCTTGTAACAACGCCGTATAATATTGCTATAGCAAGTCTGCCTGGTAACAACGCCGTATAATATCGCTATAGCAAGTCTGCCTGGTAACAACGCCTTACAATATTGCTATAGGAAGTCTGCCTGGTAACAACGCCTTACAATATTGCTATAGGAAGTCTGCCTGGTAACACCGCCTTACAATATTGCTATAGCAAGTCTGCCTGGTAACAACGCCTTACAATATTGCTATATGGCAAGGCTGCCTGGTAACAACGCCTTACAATATTGCTATAGCAAAGTCTGCCTGGTAACAACGCCTTACAATATTGCTATAGCAAGTCTGCCTGGTAACAACGCCTTACAATATTGCTATGGCAAGCCTGCCTGGTAACAACGCCTTACAATATTGCTATAGCAAGTCTGCCTGGTAACAACGCCTTACAATATTGCTATGGCAAGTCTGCCTGGTAACAACGCCTTACAATATTGCTATAGCAAGTCTGCCTGGTAACAAAGTCAGACTAGTAATAACCCCAGGGAACTATGTTGG
>JADBJO010000914.1:285000-327500 GCA_016801955.1 Conus betulinus | reverse complement strand
GGACGGAGGTCTGTCGAAAGCTCCAAGTAAGTGCTATTCCTAGCTGAGTGACCTGTTTAAATCCGGTAGTCGTTATGAAAGAATGGAGTGTGAAGGCTGATGTGCAGTTGTCCTGTTTGAATGACTCAGGGAGCATTTCGAGGAGCCTGAATATGCAAAAACTTAATTAGAATAATTCAGTCCTTGGAACAGAGTTATGGACTGGGGTAGGATGAGGAAAATCTCTGAACTGATGTCAAGGGTGCTCTCCCCAACAGTCTTGTGCATTGTTAAGCTCTTTGTTGTATTCTAGATTTGGACTTTAGGGGAGAATTTGTAAATTTTGAGTCTTGAGTCCAAGACACTAATGTTTTTCTTCAGGACTAGTGTAAGTGCCCATTTGTGTTTGCTCAGCAATGTTTTCAGCGTGTCGGCTCCAGCACAGTACGAGAAGGTAGAAACATGATCCAAGTATGACTAAACATGAGATTGGTTAAAACTTTTTTTTTCAAAAAGCTTGCGTGAATACAGATCAAGGAAAGTTTGGTTTTAGGTAATTGATATTCTCTCTGTGAAATTTTATGCACAGAGACGTAACATGAGAGCGCCAAAGAATATTGTGTTCTCAGGATTTTATGATTATAACCTGTTCAATGCGTTCATCGTTAAAGGTAGTGTGGGCAATTTAGTTTTGAGACTTTTTGCCTGGTTGTGAGCATAGATGTAGTTTTTTTTTTTTTTTAATTGAAGCGACCTATGATTGAGTTGAGTTCATTTTACCAGATAATTGTCTCTTCCTTGTAAAACTATTGTCTGAACAGGAACATGAGAATAATTTTGTGTGTATTGTAATAATTGTGGATATGATATGAAGAGATAAATCGTTAATGTAAATTATGAAGAGAAGGGACCCAGGATACAGCCTTTTGTGAAGCCACAGTGAAGGGTTTTAAATGTGGAGACGGTTGTATTTGTCGTTGCACTCTGTGGCCTGGCCGTCAGAAACGAATTAAAAAGCCTGAGAGCACTTGTGGATATGCCACATCTTAATTTCCGAATAATCTATAGTCAGTCACATCAAACTATTTTTTTTTGAAATCAATCAATAAGATATCACACATTTTTTATAACGTTGAGTTTTTGATGCCAGTCAGCTAGCCATCAACCAGGTTGATGAAGACCGTTTGACACGAATGTTTTTGCCAGAACCCGGACTGTCAGAGAGAGAGAGAGAGAGAGAGAGAGAGAGAGAGAGTGAGTGTGTGTGTGTGTGTGTGTGATGTAAACGATTGTGGATGTAAACAGAGACAAGATCCGCCTTGAGCACAAAGCGCGTGTTCAATGCGGACACTGGCTCAAGGTCCACAGTGTAACGGAAGACGCGCCGATAACGCCATGGCCCACGCTAGCGGAGGGAAACAAAACGGTATCATCTGCACCATCTGTTGCGCCTGAATTATCCACAGCAGGGGGTGGGGGGGGGGGGGTTCAGTGGTCTCCTGGTGAATGAGTTCTTTGGGATTATCTTTAAATCACAATCGGACAAAAGCACAACCAGACAAACATTGCCCACGCGTGCATGCCTGTGTTTGTGTTACTTTGACCGAAACGGTTTCTTTTTTTTTTTTTTTTTTGTGTGTGTTTTTAATGCTGTGAAAGAGGCGAGCATTGGACGATTATATAGAAAAACCACTGTTTCCAACACTTGGCGTTCCTTCCAAAATAATGACCAAATAACTGGACCTGATCCGAGCACATTGATGTGGATTTGACCTTATATACACACATATTCCATGTGGATTTGACCTTATGCATACACATTAATGTGGATTTGACCTAACACGTGCACTTTAATAATAACAATAATGTATGGATTTTATATGGCGCAATTCTTGGGGTCAACTCATTGCGCTCAACACACACTCAAACACTCGCACTGACATGTGTTCACACACACATACGCACACACACACACACACACACACACACACACACCGACACACAGGCGCACTTATCAAGTTCACCGGTTCAAACGTAAACAATACAGTTTTGCATGCAGTACATAAAAACTCAGGTCAGAATAATAGACACAGCATTTAGATATCATGGTTAAAGAAGGCTTTCCGAAAGAAGTATGTTTTTAACTCTGACTTGAATTTAGATAATGTGGGCAGGTCACATAAGCTATCAGGAAGAGAATTCCAAAGAGTGGGCGCACTAAAGCTAAATGCTCTCTCACCGACTGTCTTTAACGAGCGCCTAGGAATTTTCAGAAGTTTTTGAAAAGATGAGCGAAGAGACCGAGAAGTTTGTTAGGTGGACAGAGAAGCAGAAAGATACTGCGGGAATGTCCCATCAAAGTAACGATAGGTAACTTTCATGTGGATTTGACCTAACATATGCACATTCATGTGGATTTGACCGAATACATGCACATGTGGGATTTGACCTAACACATGCACATTCATGTAGGTTTGACCTTTTATATATACATTCATGTGGATTTGACCCTATATATGCACATTCATATAGATTTGACCGTATGCATACACATTAATGTGGGTTTGACTGTATACATGCTTATTCATGTGGATTGACCTTAAACATGCACATTCATGCGCATTGACCTCATACATGCACATTAAGTGAATTTGACCTTATATGATTATGCACGTTTATGTGGATTTGACCCTGTACATGCACATTCATACGGATTTGACCGTATAATGCACATTTACATGGATTTCATCGTGTAAGGCACATTAATGTAGATTTGACCGTATAATGCACATTTACATGGATTTCACCGTGTAAGGCACATTAATGTAGATTTGACCGTATAATGCACATTTACATGGATTTCATCGTGTAAGGCACATTAATGTAGATTTGACCGTATAATGCACATTTACGTGGATTTCACCGTGTAGGCACATTAATGTAGATTTGACCGTATAATGCACATTTACGTGGATTTCACCTTGTAAGGCACAATGTAGATTTGACCGTATAACGCACATTTACATGGATTTCACCGTGTAAGGCACATTAATGTAGATTTGACCTTATACATACACATTCGTGTGGAATGACCCTGTACATGCACATTCATGTGGATTTGACCTTTGACATGCACATTTATGTACTTTGACCATATTCATGCACATTCATGTGGTTTGACCTTTTTCTGGGCACATTCATGTGGACTTGATCTTATACAAGCATAATCACGCGGACTTGACCTATGTATGTATATGCAAGTGGATTTGACGTTATACGTGCATGTGGATTTGATCTTATGCAAACACATTCATGTGAATGTAGATTTGTGTTAAGCCTGACCACACAGCTCACAACAAAGCTGTTGACTTACAGGGGGTAAAAGTAGCAGAAAGGAAATCTTGAACGAAGCGGAAAGACAAATAGTCAACAAGTTTGGGCAGACGAGTTTGATGACCATAGTAACACAATGCCGTGCTCACATGTGTTTTTATCATGGGAGCAACGGTTTGTCATCGTTCTAAAACAATCAGTTTTGTAAAGTTAACAAGTATATTTCATAAACGAATATCACATCATTCATCATGAATTGAAACTACTTAGAAAACTATTTGTCTTCATGCACACTGAGTGGACGGGCTGCGTGCCACTGTAGGGAGTCATGTGTTTTCCATAGGCAATGCCCATTTCATTTCGCTGGCCCCTGGCTGAATAGCTCCACACGGGCTTCCTGTCACTTCCCTATAGTGGCTCTGCAGGCTGTCCACTGGTGGGTCCCTCCTCCTCCTCCTCCCACTGCTGGAGTCTGCCATCACCAGGCCACTCACAGCCCCTGGCCTGGGCTGTGTGCTGGGTCACTGTGCACAGGGAACAGGTGGCACACAACTAGGTCACTGTACACAGGGAACAGACGGCACACAGCTGGGTCACTGTACACAGGGAACAGGCTATACCGTCAGCCGTGCCGCACACAGCTGGGCCACTGTACACAGGGAACAAGCTTCACCGTCAGCTGTGCGGCACACAGCTGGGTCACTGTACACAGGGAACAGAGACGGCACACAGCTGGGTCACTGTACACAGGGAACAGACGGCACACAGCTGGGTCACTGTACACAGGGAACATGCGGCACACAGCTGGGTCACTGTACACAGGGAACAGGCAGCACACAGCTGGGTCACTGTACACAGAGAACATGCGGCACACAGCTGGGTCACTGTACACAGAGAACATGCGGCACACAGCTGGGTCACTGTACACAGGGAACAGGCAGCACACAGCTGGGGTCACTGTACACAGGGAACAGGCGGCACACAGCTGGGTCACTGTACACAGGGAACAGGCGGCACACAGCTGGGTCACTGTACACAGGAAACAGGGCGGCACACAGCTGGGTCACTGTACACAGGGAACAGGCGGCACACAGCTGGGTCACTGTACACAGGGAACAGGCGGCACACAGCTGGGTCACTGTACACAGGGAACAGGCGGCACACAGCTGGGTCACTGTACACAGGGAACAGGCAGCACACAGCTGGGTCACTGTACACAGGGAACAGGCGTCACCGTCAGCTGTGCGGCACACAGCTGGGCCACTGTACACAGGGAACAGGCGGCACACAGCTGGGCCACTGTACACAGGGAACAGGCGGCACACAGCTGGGTCACTGTACACAGGGAACAGGCGGCACACAGCTGGGTCACTGTACACAGGAAACAGGCGGCACACAGCTGGGTCACTGTACACAGGGAACAGGCAGCACACAGCTGGGTCACTGTACACAGGGAACAAGCTTCACCGTCAGCCGTGCGGGCACAGAGCTGGGCAGGGAGTCATCAATAACGCAGGGAGGTGCCGGCCACTAAGATTCCGCCTCACCGGCTTCTCACTGGGGGCTGATGAAATCGATGGTTTAAGTTGGATTTGTAATGGCAGCAGTAATCTCTCTCTCTCTCTCTCTCTCTCTCTCTCTCTCTCTCTCTCTCTCTCTCTCTCTCTCTCTCTGTGTGTGTGTGTGTGTGTGTGTGTGCGTGTGTGTGTGTGTGTGTGTGTGTGTGTGTGTGTGTGTGTGTGTGTGTGTGTGTGTGTGTGTGTGTGTATTAGGGCTTAGATATCGATGGAGCTGCGATACCCTTCGTAGTTCTTAATTCTAATACAAAAAAAATTTGCGTTGAAGCCTCTAAAGTTTAAGTCACCATTACGTTCTTTTGACAGAACAAAGGATTTGGGGCCAAATCGTGTGTATTCAGTCATAATCTTTTTATATATAACTCAAACAATGCTTGTTCTAGCTCAGTCGATTTAATAAGAATAAGCACAATTTTATGCCAAAGAAAAACACGTAAGCATCAATAGCAAACATTGGCTACAACAGTCTGAACAATGTGTCCGCTCGCTCATGTGCATCGCAAGTCATGGGAAAGGTTTTATGGTGAGCTTTGAGCGTGTTTCAGGTCTGTCCCAGTGACAACACACACACACACACACACACACACACACACACAACACACACACACACAGAGAGAGAGAGAGAGAGAGAGAGAGAGAGAGAGAGAGAGAACTCTCACCAGTGGCAAAGAGTACCATTGTTAAGCGATTACGCTGACTTGACCATGCGTGACGTGACGCGTTGTACTGCCACAGGAAGGTCGGAAAGGTGATGAAGAAACACAGCGGGAGGAACATTGAGCCACGTGGTTGGACAGGAGTCCCCAGGGGTCAGCCTGATACAAGCAGCAACAAGAGCATCGTCACACCGTGCTGCCACAGTAACTCCTGCCACCACTATCCCGTAACGATGGGGTATGACCCAAGTATGATGTTCTGGTGCGTGATTTGGGTATGTATGTGGGCAAGTAGGCAGATGTCGGAGTGAGCGTCAGCACAGGACCTGGGGCCAGGTTTGAGGGCAAGTAGGCAGATGTCGGAGTGGCAGCGTCAGCACAGGACCTGGGGCGAGGTATGAGGGCAGGTAGGCAGATGTCGGAGTGAGCGTGAGCGTCAGCACAGGACTTGCCGCTGTGGCGCTGTGGGTAGCGTGGCGGATTCCCGCTGTGGAAGTAGGTTTGATTTCCATGGGAACCATTCATTTGTTTGTGGAATCAGTTTTACCATGACCGGCTTCTGCCCACAGTTGAGTTCACTGTGGGATCCATCGGAAAGACTGGAAACAATTCATCGGGAGTCTGGGACCAATTCATCAGGAAGACTGGGCGGACCAATTCATTGGGAAGACTGGGACCAATTCATCGGGAAGACTGGGACCCAGTTCATCGGAAAGACTGGGACCAATTCATCGGGAAGACTGGGACCAGTTCATCGGGAAGGCTGAGACCAGTTCATCGGGAAGACTGGACCAGTTCATCGGGAAGACTGGACCAATTCATCGGGAAGACTGGACTAATTCATCGGGAAGACTGAGATCAATTCATCGGGAAGACTGGGACCAATTTATCGGGAAGACTTAGACCAGTTCATCGGGAAGACTGGACCAATTCATCCGGAAGAGTGGACCACCATTCATCCGGAAGACTGGACCAATTCATCGGAAAGACTGGGACAAATTCATCGGGAAGACTGAAACCAGTTCATCAGGAAGACTGGAGCAATTCATCGGGAAGAGTGGGACCAGTTCATCGGAAAGACTGGGACCAATTCATCAGGAAGACTGGAGCAATTCATCGGGAAGACTGGACCAAGTCATCGGGAAGACTGGACAATTCATCGGGAAGAGTGGACAATTCATCGGGAAGACTGGCACAAATTTGTGTGGCAGCGCAGTAATTGTGTCTTTGCTTTTGTTTCAGTTTCCGCGTGCAGTCAGCCCACTTTGAAACCACATGGGACCACAGTCCAGTTTCATTCACTTCATGAACGTGTTTCTGAGAAATGATGCTGAAGCAACCTGATCAATACTGCAGTGTCTGTATCTCTCTCGATCCTAGCTGATGCCGGGATTTATTATGAAAATAAGCATAGAAGACAGTCCTGTCATGCAGACTCAGACCAGAATGGAACACCATGGATCATCTTCATTTTTTCTCGTCCTCATAGATCAGCGTAAACAGCAGCAATTACAACTAAGTCACTTTAAACGGAAACAGTTCGGCATCTTCCGAAATTTCACAGGTTTTTTCCATTCCATTACTACCAAATGGCAAAGGGCACTCCCCAGTATTTGTGCAAGGTACCTCTCTGGTGTGTGAAGAAAATGTCTCCAAAAGACAGACATGAAAAACACAGAACAAGAAGAATGTCAAATTCATGAAGCGTTGGATCAAAACTGAGCTGAAAATCTAAAAGTGGACATACACAGTCGCTTGAGCTGAGTGGCAACAGTCTTGCCTGAAGATGGTGAGAGCATCATAAACAACGTGCCTGGACAGGGAGCGGGAGAAGGTTGGTGCACTCCAAGAGAAACAGTCTGGCTCCTGGCTCGCTGTCCCAGAGTCTGGCTTCATTGTTCTGTTTCCTGTCATTCTTGTTCAGCTCCATGGCGGCATCTGTCAGAAGCAGTGTCTGTGTCAGCCTCGGTCCCTTCCTGAGGCCTGTATCTGTTGGGTCTGAAACATGGTGCCGGCTTTCTCATTCTTCGCCAATATCCTTTGTCGTCTGTTGCGATCGATGCAAAGCTCTTCTGTCCATTGATGACGTGTCGGACCCCTGCGTGGACTACCACACTGAGTGCAGGAAGTCCCTGTCCCTTTGTGGCTTCCTGGGCCTGGTGGTCACGGGCTGACTGACGGAATGTCAGGGCTGAGGCAGGGAACTTTGGGCCCTAGCTTCAGGCCAGCCCCGCTGTCTGCTCCTAATGATTCTTTAATGGCCCTCCCCCCACGGCCTGTCTAGCATTCTAGAACACGACCAGTTCATGTGAACTAGAAGCCACTTTGAAGTAGTAGGCGACAAAACTAGTACTGCTTGCCTGAAAGATTCCAGATACCAGATTGATTCCCTTTTGCTCCCTGATCGGGGCTTGGAGGATAGTGTGCGGAGAGCATTTTTGTCAGCAAACTTAATAGAGGAAGAAAACGCATCAAACAGCACCTATAGATTATAGGAGATATTACTGTTTGAAGTACATTCTGTGCTTGATGAATTTTATAGGGGAAGAAAAACGCATCAAACAACACATATAGATTATGAAAGATAGTACAATTTGAAGTACTTTCTGTGCTTGATAAATTTATATGGGAAGAAAACGCATCAAACCACACGTATAGATAATGAAATATATTACAAGTTGAAGTACTGTCTGTGCTTGATGAATTTATAGGGGAAGAAAACGCATCAAACAACACAGATAGATTATGAAAGATATTACAATTTGAAGTACTACTTTCTGTGCTTCATAAATTTAGATAGATTTGTGGTACTTTTCCTCTTTCCATGATATCCATAGAAACTGCATCGAAGGACGGGCTTCAGTGGCACTTGATCTGGTGATGAAAGTTGTTGACCGTTTCTGGAGAAGAGCATTATCAATGACAATCAAAGCCAGCGTGATGTAATCCTGTGAGCCACTGGTCCCTACCAAGAGGTCAGAACGAGTGTGATGAAAAGGACAGTTGTTTAACCACACACATTTTACTTTAAGCCGGCGGAAATCGTCTGTACACACACTCTGCAACGTTATCACATGTTGGAATGGGATGCGCAGGTCACACGTGTGTGTGTGTGTGTGTGTGTGTGTGTGTGTGTGTGTGTGTGTGTGTGTATTAAAGAGTGTGATCTACAAACACCCAATACGGTGTACAAACATTCAAGAAAAAGAAAAAGGGATGAACAGGCAGCGTGTCGCTTTACGATCCCCAAACCCTTGCCATCACTCACAAAGATATGGTGCTCATTTCAGACGCCACCAAAGACAGAGGCCCACAGGCCATTCTCAAACACGGAACCCCTGAAGAGCGACAAAACGTTCGCAAACATACAGACAAGAGAACGCTGGGCTATGTCACTGTGCGTGCATGGGCCTGAGGAAACAGAATACAAAACGAGATCGACGTGCATTCCTACATAGAGTTCACAACGTACAGAATACAACTTTAAAGAGGGCCCCAAGACAACAGCAGGAAATGCACATCTGACAACGCCTTGATAAGAGCGATGTGATGAAAACAGTAAACAGACCACAATACAGGGTCCCAGGAACACGTCATCCTCAGACACAGTGCACACATAACTACCTCTTTCTTATCCCATGCTTACCCCATCCCGCCCCTCCACCTGTTCTCAGTTGAACAGTTTGTCAGTGTTCTTGATTTGGTGGACGCGAAAAAATATACCCTCACACTCCATCCCCATGTAAATAGAAAAACATACCCCTCACACTCCATCCCCATATAAATAGAAAAAAACATACCCCTCACACTCCATCCCCATGTAAATAGAAAAACATACCCCTCACACTCCATCCCCATGTAAATAGAAAAACACACCCCTCACACTCCATCCCCATGTAAATAGAAAAACACACCCCTCACACTCTATCCCCATATAAATAGAAAAACACACCCCTCACACTCCCATCCCCATATAAATAGAAAAACACACACCCCTCACACTCCATCCCCATATAAATAGAAAAACATACCCCTCACACTCCATCCCCATATAAATAGAAAAAACATACCCCTCACACTCCATCCCCATATAAATAGAAAAACATACCCCTCACACTCCATCCCCATATAAATAGAAAAAAAAATCCCCATATAAATAGAAAAACACACACCCCTCACACTCCATCCCCATATAAATAGAAAAACATACCCCTCACACTCCATCCCCATATAAATAGAAAAAACACACCCCTCACACTCCATCCCCATATAAATAGAAAAACATACCCCTCACACTCCATCCCCATATAAATAGAAAAACATGCCCCTCACACTCCCATCCCCATATAAATAGAAAAACATACCCCTCACACACTCCATCCCCATATAAATAGAAAAACATACCCCTCACACTCCATCCCAGAGATAAATAGAAAAAAACATACCCCTCACACTCCATCCCCAGATAAATAGAAAAACATACCCCTCACACTCCATCCCCAGATAAATAGAAAACACACACCCCTCACACTCCATCCCCATGTAAATAGAAAAAAACATACCCATATAAATAGAAAAACATACCCCTCACACTCCATCTCCATATAAAGAGAAAAAACATCCCCATATAAATAGAAAAAACACACCCCTCACACTCCATCCCCATATAAATAGAAATTCATACCCCTCACACTCCATCCCCATGTAAATAGAAAAAACATACCCATATAAATAGAAAAACATACCCCTCACACTCCATCTCCATATAAAGAGAAAAAAACATCCCCATATAAATAGAAAAAAACACACCTCACACTCCATCCCCATATAAATAGAAAATTCATACCCCTCACACTCCATCCCCATATAAATAGAAAAACGTACCCATGTAAATAAAAAACATACCCCTCACACTCCATCTCCATATAAAGAGAAAAAAACATCCCCATATAAATAGAAAAAAACATACCCATGTAAATAGAAAAACATACCCCTCACACTCCATCTCCATATAAATAGAAAAAAAACATACCCATGTAAATAGAAAAACATACCCCTCACACTCCATTCCCATATAAATAGAAAAAAAACATACCCTCTCACACTCCATCCCCATATAAATAGAAAAACACACCCCTCACACTCCATCCCCATATAAATAGAAATTCATACCCCTCACACTCCATCCCCATATAAAGAGAAAAACACACCCCTCACACTCCATCCCCATATAAAGAGAAAAACACACCCCCCTCACACTCCATCCCCATATAAAGAGAAAAACACACCCCCTCACACTCCATCCCCATATAAATAAAAAAAAACACACCCATCACACTCCATCCCCATATAAAGAGAAAAAAATACCTCTCACACTCCATCCCCATGTAAATAGAAAAACATACCCCTCACACTCCATCCCCATGTAAATCTCTGAGTAAAGTGTTGACGTGCTTTAACAGACCCGCAGCCCGTGTGAACGCGTCATGTTGTAGTTTTTTGTGTGCTTACTTTGTTCTATTATCCGTTTTTTTTCCTTTTGCGTTAGATTGCGGTTGATTGTACGTTTTGGGGCGAACGTTGCAGACTCGGACATAGGCTCGAGTGTGGCTTCAAGGCCATCCTATGATCCCCTTTTACACGGAGATGACTTCAAACTAGAAACACAGAATGCATCTGTTGTATTATGCCGAACGTGTCACTATTGATAATTGACGCTTGAAGTGTAAACTGGCATGTTGACAGTACTGACAGTTTCTTATTGATAACTGATGCCTGACGTGTGAGCTGGCATGTTGGCAGCACTGACAGTTCCTAATGTCATTCAGATGTGTGAATCAGAGACAAGGCGTCATGGAGTCTGAGGACGAAATGCCCAGACCCATTCCAAGCACCTTGATGCTGCAGTGAAGAGAAAGACACACGTCCTGCCCGGTGAGAGCACACAGGTGTCCAACGTTAGCGTGTCTGAGTGGTGGATAGCGCACATGGAGTGGACACCCTGACGTTGGTCAGGCAGGCACAGTCAGCTGAAGTTATCTTGCTTCCGACAGTGGAAACCTGGGTAGTTCGTGCAAGAGGGCAGAGGAAGAATCTGGGTAGGATCAAGTTTTGAGAAGCTGATTCCAAGAGAAACTGAGAGGGCAGCAAGCCGTGAAAGGGCCGAGTGACGTCGGCTGGACTACAACGCGAATGACACCGACACACAGACGGGGGAGGGACAAAGGGCAGACAGAGGTTCAGTGATGGGGGAGGGGAGGGGGGAAGGGACAACGGGCAGGCGGAGGTTCAGTGAGAGGGGAAGGGGGGGGGGGGGGAGGGAGGGAGGACAACGGGCTGGCAGAGGTTCAGTGATGGGGGAGGGGTGGAGGACAACGGGCATGCTGGAGGTTCAGTGATGGGGGAGGGGTGGGGGGGGGGGGGGGAGGATATGAGCTAGCGCAGTGATGGGGGCGGGAGCGGTAGAGAACTTGATAGTGGTGGTGGAGGTAGTGGTGGGGGGGGGGGGGGGGGGGGGGGGGGGGGGAGGGACAACAGGCAGGCAGAGGTTCAGTGATGGGGGAGGGAAGAGGGACAAAGGGCAGGCGGAGATTCAGTGATGGGGAGGGGGGAGGGGGGGACAACGGGCAGGCAGAGGTTCAGTGATGGGGGAGGGGGGCAGGACAACGGGCAGGTGGAGGTTCAGTGATGGGGGGGGGGGGGAGGTGGGACAATGGGCAGGCGGAGGTTCAGTGATATGACTAGCGCAGTGATGAGGGCGGGAGCGGTAGAGAACTTGATAGTGGTGGTGGTGGTAGTGTTGGTGGTGGGTGGTGGTAGTGGTGGTGGTGGTGATGGTAGTGGTGGTGATAGCGGGGAAGGGGGTTGGGGTGGTGGGGGTAGGGATGGGGTGGAGCATAGTTTTATATGACAGAAGCTGAAACTATGTTTTGGGGAATGAGGTCACAGACTACTGAAGTCTTTAAAGAACAGATGACGTGTTTTGTGCTGTCTTGTAGTCTGTGAACTATCTCCAGGGGCCAGCAGTCTATGTCTTGAAGGCAGTTCTCTTAGCAGCATGCTGTCTCTCACACTGTCAGATGTTACTTTTCCTTGAATGGCCTGACCCAAGACATTGACAGTCTAATGTTAACGATGATGATAACGTCGACGGCAGAGTAAATGCCAGCAGCAGCACCACCAGTACCAGCACCAGCACCAGCACCAGCACCACCACCACTGCGCCGCCGCCGCCGCCGCCACCACCAACGACGACAACAACAGCAAGAAAAACACAAAACAACAGCATCAACACTGGTAACAACGACGACGATGATGATGATGATATGATGATTATGTTGATGTGTGATGATGATGATGATGATAAAAATAACAACAAAAGCCACAACAAGAACAACAATAATAATAACAATGATAATAATAATGACAATAATATTAGCAATAGTTATAAACAAAAATAATATCAAAGAAGCAACAACCACAAAAACAACAATAATAATGTTGAAGATGCCAACAATAACATTACTATTACTACTACTACTACTACTACTACTATAATAAAAAAAATGATAGCAATAACAATAATGATAATATTGATAATAATGTTAGTAATATCAAGATGAAGAAGAAGAAAGATACGGTGTAGATGATGAAGATGATGAAGACGATAACGATGATGGCGATGATGATGATGATATTAACGATAGTAAGCGGAAGCAGCGACCTTGTGCAGAGAAAAACGGTTACAAAATAGCAACAGATCTCCACACTGGGGTAGCAATAATTGATCATTTAGCCCGTGTCGTATGAAATTCTGGCACTCGTGAATTTGGAAGCAACGACCGTATTTCACAGGCGACATTGCCACTTTTGATTTCACAAGATATGGTGACACTTCAGTGAAAGGTTGCCGCGCTGAGCGTCCAATTTTCAGGTCAAATACTACTGCATGTTCACATTTTACTTATTTTTTTGCTGGCAATGGCCATAGTTTCCATTACTCAAAATTCCCCTAAATCGTCAGAATTTGACGTAAAATATGAGTGTGCGGCACATTTTTTGATGTGAGGTCCAGGTTTGACGCGAAAAATTGTCGCAGGTATAAAATTTCACCTAAGAACATATTGCAGCGGCCAAATGTATTGTAAAATGGTCTATACTTAGGTAATATTCAGTTACACAAAGAATCTGTTAAATTTTACTGCTCTTACTCAAAACACACACTTCGTGCAAGTACAGATTATCAGCGACCCAAATTTGAAAAAGAATCATACAATTTTTGCCATGCCAAAGGAAGGGGCATGTGCAGATTTCACACTGACAAAAATAACATCGCATCCATCATTTTTCACGGAATAGGTGACATGAGATCTAGTCCTGAGTCGACTGGGAACAAACATTTCCGAAAGCGACATAAAATTAACGATGAAAAATCTTAAAACATGACCACTGCGTCCACATTTCACATGACATTTTGCCTTGCGTCCAGCTTTCACGTGAACTACGGTCGCAGCAGCCATAATTGTCAGCGTCATTATGTTACAGCACAGCCTTTTTCTGACGGTAGGGGAAGTAAACGATTCGACTCTATTCTTTGCTTGGCTGAATGATATAGTCTCTTCACTGCTACCTGCATGAAAAATGAAGGCGAAAAACGTTACCTATTTCTGTGTTTGATAACTTCCAGCTGGGACAGCCCGTAGAAAACAAAAAGAGGTCTGCACAGACCACCCTTCTGACCACATTCAAAGCGGCTCACAGCCTGCTTTGTATTTCTTCCTTGGCATACTTGTGCCACAATCAGTTGTAAACACGTCCATATCATTCCCACTGATTTGAATATCTGCTCCACACTTGCTGGTTAACGTCTGTCTGCCCTAAACTCTCAAGTTCATACGTCTGTTCCACAGTCACTGGCTGAAATACCTGTTCCACATTCATTGGTTTAAGGGTCTGTTTCACGCCCGCCTTGGTGTATACACCTGTCCCACACTCACTGGGTTACACAGCTGTTCCGCACTCACTGGTCTATATACCTATGCAACACTCACTGATTACATATCTGTTCTCCATTCATTGTTTCTTAAGCTGATTCCACACTGACTGGTGCATATAACTGTGTCATCATCACTGGGCTGCAGAGAAGTTTCGCACCAACCACTTCATCTACCTTTCTTTCCCAAAGTCATGGGTTACCTGTGTTACACACTTCAGTTACATACCTGTTCTACAGTTATTGCTATACATACCTTATTTACACTCACTGGCTTGCATACCTGTTTCACACTCATTGATTTACATGCCTAATCTACACTAACTGGTTTACACATTCTTGCTCCGCATTAACGGGGATACCTACCTGTTCAGCGCTCACTGGTTTACATGTTTGTTCCACATTATTGGTTTACATACCTGTTTCACATTCTTCTTCCACAAACATTGTTTTACACATATCTGTTCAACACTCACTGGTTAGCATATTTCTTCTACATTCATTGGTTTACATATTTTTTCACACTTAGTGATTCTGTATTTATTGCACACTTACTGGTTCATAAACGTATTCCACATTCTTTGGTTCACAGAACTGCTTTACACCCCTCAGTGGGATCGTCTGGAGGTCGCCGGTATGGGCAACTTTATGGGGGCTGTTGTGGGACGGACTTGCCGGCGCCCTCTGGAGGGGAGAGCTTACTAATGATCACGGCACAACAAGGCAGTCACCATCACTCCACGACAAGACAGTCACCATCACTCCACGACAAGACAGTCACCATCACTCCATGACAAGACAGTCACCATCACTCTACGACAAGGCAGTCACCATCACTCCACGCCAAGGCAGTCACTGTCACTCCACGACAAGGCAGTCACTGTCACTCCACGACAAGACAGTCACCATCAGTCCACGACAAGGCAGTCACCATCACTCCACGACAAGGCAGTCACTGTCAGTGGGGAGCTGTGTAGGTGTGTCCTGCATATAATGGGTGAGAACAACTGACCACCACGACATGATCGGAAGCAGCGCAGTGTCGCCTCTTGTGTATTTCTTCATGACAATTTGACATGGACTGTTCCTGGGGCATCGGTATTTGAGGCAGGGTGTGGGTGTGGACGGGGAGCCAGAGTGAGCGGCGTGAAGGTAATGCCACTGCAGAGGCACGGAGCAGGAGACAGAGAAAAGCGGGGAGGGGGGGGGGGGGGGGGGGATGAACCGAAGTGGAGTCAGGGTTTGAAGCTGGGTCTAAGGAAAATAGAATGATCTCATTCAGAGGCTTGTGAAAGAGGGGGTGAGGAATGGGAGAGAAGGGTTGAGAAGAAGGAGATAAGAAAGTGTAGTAAGAGATAGGGAGATGAAGGGAAAGGTAAGACAGGAAAGTTGAAAGGGGTGGGAGGGGGTGGGGTGGGGTGGGGGTGGATAACTGATAAAAAGAAAAACTAATTGTTCATATAGCTGTGTGACACTTTCATTCTCAATTTTTATATACTTGAGCCAGTCTCACTGGTGTCGGGCTGTGGCACACTTATTTGTTCACCCGTACTTGTACCACCTGAGCCAATGCCCGTGGCATACCCTTAGTTGCAATACCTGTTCCACACCCATCGGTTAACGTACCCATGTCTACATGTCTACACGGCCCGTGTCACACTTTCATTTCGCAAACTCTTCTGCTTACACAAGTGCGACACATTGGCTCATATACCCTTGTCGCACAATATGTGTTATATACTTGTGTTACGCTTATTGATTAACATACTCCTGTCACACTCTTCAGTTAATACACCTATGCCGCACTCACTGGTTTACACATTTCTGTTTATCTCATTATTTCATACATCTGGTACACTCATTGCTCTATCCACCTGTCACACTCAGTTATATACATGTGTCCCACTCACTGATTGCGTATTCTGTTACATATTTAATTGATTTGCATACTTGTGTCACATTAGTTCATAGATCTGTTACACCAACTGGTGTACGTACCTGTGTTACACTCATTAAGTCATATACATGTGTCACACTTGTCGGTTTACATGTTTGTGCCACACACTCATTGGATCATACACCTGTGCCACACTCATTGGATCATACACCTGTGCCACACTCATTGGATCATACACCTGTGCCACAATCAGTGGATCATACACCTGCGCCACAATCAGTGGATCATACACCTGCGCCACAATCAGTGGATCATACACCTGTGCCACAATCAGTGGATCATACACCTGCGCCACAATCAGTGGATCATACACCTGCGCCACAATCAGTGGATCATACACCTGCGCCACAATCAGTGGATCATACACCTGCGCCACAAGCAGTGGGATCATACACCTGTGCCACAATCAGTGGATCATACACCTGTGCCACACTCGCAACAAATCTAAGAAAAATGCAGGACAGTATTCGTGCACACTACTGGTCGCAAAAGAGTCGCGCCCCCTCACGTCCCTATCTCTCTCGCCTTCTGAGTATTGTCCTCCTTTGAGTCCTATCCTTACTTTCATCCTCCGTTTCCAAGGTCAACTTGTCTTGATTGTAGACTGGGGAATCTAGGAGCCGATCGAGCATGTCAAGAAAAAAGAAAGCACACGCGCCAGCACACGCAGATTTTAAGATCTGTAAGACGAGGAGAAAAAAAACAAAAAAGAAAAAGACGTCACAACACGCCAAAAGACGCCACTCCAGCCATTTCCGAAGAAACGCTGATGACCCGAGACAACCCACGGCAAAGCAGCAACAATGGTGCAGAAACTGATCGCCAGAGACTTCCGCAACCCCGATAGAACAGCCCTAGCACGTTAGACAGTCCTGAATGGGGCTACAGCCAATGCCAGACCACCATCACCTCAAGGCCACGGCAACAAGGTGAAGACCGTCCCGTACAAGGTGCAAAACGAAGGACCTAAAAGACACGATGCAACGGATACCAAAACGCCGCTTCCATGGGACAGGCACTACCCAAACCAGGCAGGTCCACAACTGTTAGATGGAGACACGGCATAGATGCGACACACTGGAACAAAAAAACAAAAACAAAAAACAAACAAACAAACAAAAAATCAGAGCACACACCACCAAGACTTGTCTTCGGTTGACAGGAAATGACGTCAGATATTACATGCTCGAGTCAAGCTGTACACTCATTGGTTAATACACCAAAGTCAAGCACATAGGTTTACATACCCGTCGACACTTATGAATTAGCATAACTGTTTTTATATTTTCTGGTTTACATGCAGTTGCCACACTTCTTGGTTTACATACCCGTGTCACACTCACTGGTTTCCACAATCTGTCACACTCATTGCTTTCCATGTCCAAGTCACACCCAGTGACTCATGTATCTGTTCCATGCTCATTCGTAGTCATACTAGTTCCAGGCTCATTGTTTTACATGCCTGTCGCACACTGAAAAGTTTTTGAGTCATGTGTCACACTCAGTGAGTGACACATTTGTAACAAAAAGCGTCTTGAACAGTGACAAAGTGGATAACGTTGCTCGAGAAATGAGAGAACCCTTGGTCATTTGTGCAAGTGTCACTTCTGGAGTGCCATTAGCATTTACAGCATGTATAAGAACTCAAGGCCAAAGGTACAGCTGCCTGAACTCCACTAGGAAATCTAGAAAAACACAGAAAAAAGACAAAAAGACACAGAAAAAGACACAGAAAAAGGCAAAAAGACACAGAAAAAGACACAGAAAAAGACAAAAAGACACAGAAAAAGACACAGAAAAAGACAAAAAGACACAGAAAAAGACACAGAAAAAGACAAAAAGACACAGAAAAAGACACAGAAAAAGACAAAAAGACACAGAAAAAGACACAGAAAAAGGCAAAAAGACACAGAAAAAGACACAGAAAAAGACACAAAAAAGACACAGAAAAAGACAAGCACAGCGCTAAAACGACGGGCTGTCCGAGGGAGCAGTGATGGAACGTTCACGCACAGTTGTCTGTTGTAACAAGGAAGTTATACAGCAAGACAAGACAAGACAAGACAAGACAAGACAGACAAGACAAGACCATACAATACATCAGTGTGATATAGACCAGTCGCTGTGTGATGTAGATCAGCCACAGTGTAGTGTAGATCAGCCACAGTGTGATGTAGATCAGTGACATCATCAGTGTGATGTAGATCTGTCACATCATCAGTGTGGAGATCAGTCATCAGTGTGATGGAGATCAGTCACATCATCATGTGATGGAGATCACATCATCAGTGTGATGGAGATCAGTCACATCATCAGTGTGATGTAGATCAGTCACATCATCAGTGTGATGGAGATCAGTGACATCATCAGTGTGATGGAGATCAGTCACACAATCAGTGATGGAGATCAGTCACATCATCAGTGTGATGGAGATCAGTCACACAATCAGTGTGATGGAGATCAGTCACATCATCAGTGTGATGGAGATCAGTCACATCATCAGTGTGATGGAGATCAGTGACATCATCAGTGTGATGGAGATCAGTCACACACAATCAGTGTGATGGAGATCAGTCACACAATCAGTGTGATGGAGACGGAGACAGAGAAGGAAGCAGTCCCTTGGTGATGAGCTGTGCTTCAACACAGATCAAAGGACGCCATGTCTTCCTCTCTGACTTTTTGTCTGTCGTGTTAGACGGGACCACTGATCCCTGTAGTAGAAACACACAACACACACACACACACACACACACACACACACACACACACACACACACACACATGTGGGCGCGGGCGCCACACCGTCATACCCTCTTCACACCACAACCACACCCCACATACGCTCTCAATGTTGAAGAGGTAGTCAGCGTGACTTGGAATTTGTCATCTGTCCGTGCTGTAACAGCATCAGCGAGTGGCTGAAAGGTCTGCCGCCGTGCGGGCTGCAAAACGGAACTAAGGCCATTGTTTGCACTGCATTGATTGCCCCACCACCGCCAGGGACTTCCAGAGTTCTGTAGCCTGCCGTCAACTGCTGACGAACCCAGCATCTTCTTTAATTCTTTAGTGAAGACTTCTTTGATTATTTTCCCCCGTTTGTCGATTTGCCATTTTTGTAGATATATGTTTTCAAAACCTTTCTTTTCATTGAAAGGCCCCCAGGTTACCTGGCAGTTGGTGTGAAAGAACTACGTAAGATTATTTGGGCTTCACTGGATGGTATGTGAAAACCACCTGAGGACTTCGCCACCTCTCTCTTCTTCTCAAGACCAACCAGGTGAGTTGCTGTGGTCTGCTTCGTTCGTTCATTCATTCATTCATTCATTCATTCATTCATTCGTTCGTTCATTTGTTCGTTCGTTTGTTTGTTCGTTCGATCACGCATTAATGTTATGCTTAATGTTTCATTCATTCATTCATTCATTTGACGAATAATGTTTCCTTCCTTCATTCATTCAGCAGTTATTTTTTTTTTCCAATTATTCATACATTCATTCTTGTTTTCATTTAAGTGTAAAATGTAGTAGTATTGCTAATTTTGCCCTGATTCATCTGAAAATATGGACACTAATGCCATGGAAATACCCACTGCAATATAAGTTCACGATATACTTATTTCAAAAATCGTATAATGGTAAAGGAAATTAGTTAAGTCACATGTTTTAGTGGAAATATTAGTTAAAAAAAAGGAGAGAGAGAGAGAGAGAGAGAGAGAGAGAGAGAGAGAGAGAGAAAAATTGTTTATTCACATAGGCCTAGTCCCTTTATGAAGGGGTATGCATATAGTGCATTTGAAACAATCATACGCGGCATGTAACAAAGTATATCAAATTAAAAAAACTCATTTGTATCCTAAAAAACTCATTTGTATCCTTTAAGAGGTAGCTATTTCTCTCATTTTAATGCCTTATACAAAAATAATGAAAGGTTTTGGACATCTTTTGTTGAAAGTTGACGACATCAATAGGGTCAATCTAAATAGAAAAGGCTGTCTATAGAATTTCGGCTTCATTAACTCATTTCTACTGTCCATGAGGGCTGGACAACAAAGAACAAAATCCATCTCATTTTCTTGTGACACTTTACTAAGAGGACAAAGCATATAATTGTCATTAACATCGGTTTTGTATCTAAGTTTATGTATTGCTAAATCCGATATTCCAAGTCTAAATTTTGCCATTATATATTTAAAGTGTCTATCCATTTCTAAAGTTATATAAGGTTTCAGATAATGAGAATTTTTTTTTTTTCAAATCTTTGCCAAATCATTACTATAATGATGGAAGAATTGTTAACCTGCACTTGTTTTCCCCCACTACTTAATTGTTCAGCATTATATTGTTTGGTCAATCAGTGGGTGATTGCATCTCTTACGAGATCCAAGGAAAGGTTGTTCTGCACAATTCTTAGCCGCTGACAATGCTTGGGTTATTGAACAGCAGAGCTGACCACTCAGACTATTCCGTATCTTTTGATCTCCCTTGCATCCTTAATGGATCCTCAAGCATAGGCTCAAAGATTGTCCATTACATTTTATACTGTTTGCGTAATATTTTAGTTTTCAACAACTTTTTTTCCCCTCTCCACACTTTCGTTTTGTTTAATTCTACTGCCTTTCACTGGCTGCTTTGGGGGGTGCTGTTGGATTCTTTTTCGAACCCTTGGCGGTCGGAACACCACAGAATTATGGACTGCGGTGTGTCTCTTTCTGACGCCAAGAGCACAGACACAATCAGCAGCGTGTCTCTCTGATGAGTCCGATCCAGCGGACGAAAGACCTCGGAGCAGGCGATACATATAGATTTGTCTTCAGGAGGGATTGCGATAGTTTCCTCATGCAGCTAGTGAAGGGTTTTTATATTTATGACATACATTTTCCCATTTATTTTTTTTTTTTTCTTGAAATCTTTGCCAAATCATTACTATACTAGTCACATAAAGTTAAGCACAGTTTACATGTACCCGCATAATTTCCAAAATATAAAAGCCACGATTTTGAAATTGGGAACAGATTTAATTCATTATCTTGTTCCAACGTACATTGAATTTCATTGGGATCGAATGAACGGTTGTTGATTTACAGACCATTAAACAGAGGATGGGTCGAAATCAAAGTTCGCAAAATCTGTTCAGTTCACAAAATCATTTCAATAGTGGGTGTGGCCACCGCCATTGGCGAGACATTCCACGCAGCGACTCCTCATCGAGTTGACCAGTGTTCTGATGACCCTCTGAGGGATTCTCTGCCATTCCAGTTGCAGCATTTGGAAGAGATCCTGGCGGTCTCTGGGAGGTGGATGGTTCTCCTTCACACGTCTCCCAACTCATCCCACATATGCTCGATGGGATTGAGGTCGGGACTATACGCCGGGAAGATCATCCTGTTGATGCCGGCCTGCACAATGAAGTTTTCGGCCACCCGGGCCCTATGTGGCCGAGCATTGTCGTCTTGGAAGACTGCCATGGGTCCTATCCGTTGCATGGTCGGAACAACGAAAGGCGCCAGGATTTCATCCCGATAGCGGATGCCTGTGAGGTTTCCATCAATATGGTAGAGTGGTGTGTCTTGTGGTGGAGGCTGAAGGCACCCCATACCATAACAGATCCTCCCCCAAAGGCCCTGGTCTGGCGAACAGCTGCATCAATGTAACGTTCACCAACACGCCTCCAAACTCTAGTTCGGCCCGTCATTGTGTTCAAAACTAAACCGCGACTCATCTGAAAAAGAGGACCTGGGACCACTGTTGTTGGTTCCATCTCACATGACGATGGCAGAAAGCTCGGCGAGCCAGCCTATGGGCTGCTAGCAGTCGTGGTCGAACAGCTGGGCGACGTGATCTGAGGCCGAAGTGGTGAAGACGGTTTCGTATGGCTTGACGGCTGAGGATGGTGTTATTTGCCATACGAAGCTGCCTTTGGATGCTGGTGGAAGTGGTATCCCGCTGCAATAGGGCCCTGCCTCTCGATGAAACGATCTTCTCTGGGAGTAGTCTGCTCGGCCGACCTGACCGTGGCCTCTCTTCAACGCTGTTGGTCGCCCTAAAACGCTGATTCAGTCTAACAATAACTGAATGATGCACACCAAGTCGTCACGCCACTTCAGCCTTTGCAATGCCATCTTGTATCCACGCGCAATCGCCCTGGTTTTGTCAAAAGGTGCTAAGTTTTCTTCGTGGTGGGCATGGTGAGAAAAGGGCTGACAGTAACCAACCCCGCGCTTAAACAGCCAAAAGAAGGGGCATAAAACTCACTTGAGAGACTGCTCTTGCACGGGAAAAAAGAATTTTTCATTTTACACATCTTGTGTCGCCAGCAAGCTTGATGCAAAACAGGCACAGTTAACGCAACTTTTGCACTTTTTATCCCGCGCGGTAACGAGGTCACCAAGACCCCCGTGCGCACTACCAGTTGACACAGGCTGGATTACACACTGGTGTGTGAGATTCCATCATTGGTTGCCGCATAACAAAAAAAACAATGTTTTTTTGAAGGGATGAATCAACCCCCTGTGTGCAAAGGCCTGTGCTTACTACTTAATTGTTCAGCATTAGATAATGAGAATTACCAAGATGTCTGTCAAATTCAAACCTTTTACTATTATGCACATGATTTAACCATTTTACCCGACTGCAGTCAACTAGTCGTTTTTAACGATATTCAACTTACCACTGTGCGCGTGTTTGCTGGAGTTGAACGCGTTCGTGTGTCTGACTGCGTGTGTAAATTTTTTTCGACTGTGTGTGTGTGTGTGCGCGCGCGCGCGCGCTTCAAATTAGAATTATAATTCTATCACGTTTTTTTTTCTGTAATATGCGCTTGGGCTCTTGCGAGGTAAAGCGCTCTATAAATATCCTTTTACATTACATTACATAATCGTTGACGAAAACAACTTATAAACTGTGTAACACTTCCAAGACCCTGATTCAGCCATTCAAAACCAAAACCGTATAGAAAAAAACATACGTACTTTACTAGCCCAGTTATTTTTTGCCTCCAGAATCAAGATCATAAAGCACATTATAAGCTTTACGAGGTACTCTGTACTCTTCCATATGAAGTAAATTAAACCAGTATCGGATGCATTTAACTGCAGAAACATATATATATATATATATATATATATATATATATATATATGAAACCTATTCGTCTCGCCATAAACAAGATCATTAGGCGTCCGCCTATATACACCTAGAAATTTTTTTTTTAAGCTTAAAGATTCACAATACATTGCAGCGTTAGCTAATCCCCACAATTCCGATCCGTACTGTGCAATTGGCTGCACTTGACTATCGAACAACTTGCAAAATACACGAAAAGACGTATTGTTGAGAACATATAACTTTCTCATAATACAGAGCAAAACATTTTTGGCTTTGCTAGCGAGATCCTTGCAAGCACAAACAAAACTAAGACGAGTAGAGAAAAGTAAACCCAATATCTATAGGCATTCACAACAGACATGGGAGCATTATTATATAGCCATCGTTCTCTTGCACTCACATGACCACCCTTACGAAACACAGTAAATGTTACTTCTAGACAAATTAACTTTCAGTCGGAGAGATGCAACTGAGTGGTGTAAACTGTTCAGTTGTGTGTGTAAACCAACAATTGTCTCTCATATTAAAATCACGTCATCAGCCAGTAACAGAATAAATAATTCAAACACATCAGAAGTCAAACCCCCATGTCTCCCGTTATCGAGACCAGGCTGCCTTGCGATTTTTAAATTTCTTAATTGCTAGTAAAACTTCCTCTTCACTAATCGGACGATTCATATAAACATCAGAGTCATCTTCAAACACCTCTTGATCTGGTTGAATATCATCGTTGAATTGTAACAATGCTTGAAAATGATGAAACCACACATCTATTGTAATGTTATTTCTAGGCTGTTTTCTTTGTGGTGATATCCTGTGGACAACATCCCAAAACTCTTTCTGAGACTTTATACTCTTTAATAAATACTTATATTCACGCCTAACTATCACACATGCAGTCCTGTGTGTGTCTTTCAACGAACGACGACTAATTCTCAACAGCCTCCTGGTCTTTCTTTTCTCAACAACACATTCTTAGTCATACCAGTCTTTTGACGCTCTCTTTCGTAACGTGCACACGTTTTTTTCATACATTCAGCACTTTCAATTAAACATTCGTTAAACATATTAAGAGCATTGTTTATATCAGGTTCAATTACATTATGGCAATATCAAGTTTTCTACTCGCATTTTCATTACCTAATGCATCACTAAACGACGGGGAGCATTCATCATTCCAAACAATTTTTTCTAGGGTAAAATCTTGCACTTCTTCACCAATTTCTACCAAGTTTCCAAATGGGGTAGCAATGTCAACAGACTGCGGAAAATGGTCAGAATCTATACGTTCCAAAACATTCAGTTCACATCTATCATACTAAAGAGCAAAAATTTCATTTGACAAAATAAAAGAATCGTTTACACTGCAACCATTCTGGTCGCCTTTACATACGCCATTTAAAATGCACAAGTTCAAAGCAGTGCACATGTTAATAATAAACACCCATAATTATTCAGTCTTATCTTGAGAACATCTGTTATGTTGACAGAGTGACTATCGTGTTGTGCGTCAAAAACATCGCACCTAACAAAGTTATGCGAAACATCAGTTCTGCTGTTCAGATCACCATTTAGAATGACGTGTACATCATTTGTTAACATATGGTCAGTCAGGCATTCATCAAGCAAACTAACACCATTATCTACGTCAAACTGGACACAAAAACGGGGAGCCTTCTGGTGGAATATAAGAACAAATACAAAAATATCCTTTTCTGATTCAAACAACATTTTATCAATCAAGAACACAAGCAAATTAGGACAGTTCACTTCATCTGATTTTACATATGGGATGTGCTCATTCTTTATGAGACAAACCACACCTCTCCCGACCTTATTCCCATTTTTGAAAATGTAATAGCAAGTTTACTAAATACCTTGTAACCAGTTAATAAATCATTACGGAAATCTTCTATGAATGTTTCAATGAAACAGATAAATTCAAACTGATACAGAAATGAAATACAATTGAGATCTCCAAATTTGGACATTAAACCATTTACATTCCAAGTTAGAAAGGAAACAGAATTATGTACAATTGAACACGAAAAAAATCATCGTATGCTTACACGCGCAAAGCGTCGCCAGCTCCGCGCGGTACGACTGACACAGAGCACCGCTCACACGACACTGTCACCGCAGTCTGGAGAGTCAAACGGTGCTAAGTCACTGGGGTTCCCGTTTTTACCATTCCCCGTTGTCAGACAGATTTGATCAGGTGGCCGGCCGTCTCCCTATGCTGAGGAAATACTTACAGCCATCAATTAGTAGATGATAAAAAATCATCGAAGCTTTTTTCCCTTCAGTTCTTGCCTTTTAAAGATAGGGAGAGAGACCACGCCTGACGTCTCTGACTCTAAAGGAGAAAGCCTCCCCCACAAAGACATTGCTGCCTTTCAGTTTACCTCTGGCCTTAAGAATGTTTACTTTGTCTTATAGAAAGAACAGCAAGCAATGATCGGGGAGTCAGGTTTCGAATTCAACCTGTGAACACGGTCAACTTCAACATCACGTGTAATGTCCAGTTTTTCAGTAAGCAAATCATGCACCTTTCCCTCAGCCTGTTCATTGGACTCACCTTTTGGCCTGGGAATGCCATGAAAAATGAGATTATTACGCTTTGAACGACATTCCAAGTCATCGGTCTTCCTTTCAAGTTGCTCCACCTTAGCTAAGAGATCAGAATTTTTTTTGAGAGTTCTATATTTTCCTTTCTAAAAGACCTTACCTCCTCACGCAGATCATTGAACCCACTATGTAGTGTACCAAACTGGTCCCGAAGGTCCTTTAAGCTTTTATCCAGTTCGTCAAACTTACAGTCCAACTTGTTCATGACGTCAGCGATCGTTGGCTGCTGAAGAAGAGGCGAAGTCGTCTGCCAGTTCTTCGGGAAAGCGTCGGTCTGCTCCGTGCTGGTCCTGCGTCCTGCAGTGGCAGTCAGGCTGCTCACTCTCAGCTGCCGAAGGCTGTTGGGTCCAGGGTGCTGTTCGACGTCTCCGCAACGTAAAAGCAAATGCCCCCAGAACAGCAGCAAGAGGAGGAGCAAGCCTAAGGTGACACCGGCAACTTTGTTTCGCAGTGTCAGAGTGGCGAATCGCATGGCAGTCCTTTTTGAAGTCCTCTTCAACATGAAGGCGATAAACTGTGGCGGCGAAAAGGAGCCACATGACGCCCAACAAACAAGAGGGAGTAAAGGCATGACACCAAAACGACTCGCTTGCAAAAGCGCAAGTCACAACTATACGTCAGTCCCTCACAATCGACAAAACAACGTGTTTGCATGCATACACAAAAAGAAACACTGAAATGAGTGTTTGACTATGATGATGGCAGCAACAGGGCATAAAGGCTGATACCGGGTGGAAATGTTGAAACATAACAACCTTTGTTTAAAAACTACTAGACTAGCAATGAAAAATAAGTGAAATTGACTGGCATGACAACACATAATTCTATCGAAAAAAAATTGGGTGAAAATAGAACAGGCCATTCCAGCTAATATTCTAGAACTATGAAACAGGGACACTTCAACTACACCTGCAGGATTATGAAATAGGACATTTGAACTACACCTGCAGGATTATAAAACAGGGACATTCCAACTACACCTGCAGGATTATAAAACAGGGACATTCCAACTACACCTGCAGGATTATGAAAAAGGGACATTCCAACTAAAACTGCAGGATTATGAAAATGGGACATTATAGCTGCAACGGCAAGATTATGGAGGAGGATCTTTTCAACTAACACTGTAGGATTATGGAGGAGGGTGATTCCAACTAACACTGCAGGATTATGGAGGAGGGTCATTCCAACAAATAGTGCAGGATTATGAAGGAGGGTAATTAAAACTGAAATCCATCCAACCTGCAGTCTACTTCTTCTCTTTCCCGCTGCCCCTTACCCTCTCCTCTCTTTCGCTTTTTCTTTATTATGTGCTCGTGTTTGTTATGATTTCTTTCAAAAACAAAGTATTGAAATGTTTATCATTCAAAAAAGAAAAGAAAAGAAAGAATAAAGGAATATTAACGCAAAAAAGAAAAATCTGGATTAGTCCTTCGAACTCTTCCTTCCAACTTTGGCATGAATTATGGAAATTCCACAAAACTCCAGGAACCCATATCTTGAACTGACCTGTTGATAACAAGGCTTTGCCACTCTGGTCCACTGTTCTGAAACTCCACTCTACCTGATCTCAAATGCAATCGAAACTCAGCATCTTACAGAAGAAAATTGTTTACTAATTTTGCACACTGTCACTGGTTTCCTGTTGTAGATAGGCAGTCTCTAAGTCATGTCATAAATGCCTATCCACATGTATGTTATTACTGTAGCATCAACAATATACATCTTAACTTACCTTCCCAAATAAATTGTTGCTATTCACCCCTGTTGACAAATACCAAAGTAAATGTTGCTTTTTGGAGGGGGAGGGGGGGGGGAAGGGGGGGGGGGGGGGGGGGGGGGTTAGCCTCCAGTTTTTTCCGCACAATGTTTTCCTTTTTTTTTTTTTTAAATGTTTCTTTTAGCGGCCTCCATCCATCTCTCCTTTTTCCTACTTTTCACACCGAAAGGAAAAATTAAACAAAGAGCAATGACTACTCTACTTAAAAAAAAGAAATACACAATGTGTGTGTGCATGCATGCGTGCGTGCATCTGTGTGTGTGTGTGTGTGTATGTGTGTGTGTGTGTGTGTGTGTGTGTGTGTGTGTGTGTGTGTGTGTGTGTGTGTGTGTGTGTGTGTGTGTGTGTGAGTGAGAGAGAGAGAGAGAGAGAGAGAGAGAGAGAGAGACAGAGAGAGAGAGAGAGAGAGAGAGAGAGAGAGAGAGAGAGAGAGAGAGGGGGGGGGGGGGAGGGAGGGAGAGAGAAAGAGTGACAGAGAGCACGCGCACGACATATACACACACACACACACACACACACACACACACACACACACACACACACACACACACTCTCTCTCTCTCTCTCTCTCTCACACACACACACACACACACACACACACACACACACACACACACACACACACACACACATCTATCTATCTATCTATCTATGTAGCTAAGTTCTATGTATATATATGTATGCATGTATGTATGTATGTATGTATGTATGTATGTATGTATGTATGTATGTATGTATGTATGTATGTACGCATACACATACATGTTTCTGTATCTAGCTATCTACACACACACACACACACACACACACACACACACACACACACACACACACACACACACACACACACACACACACACACACACACACACACACACACACACACACACACACACACTCGAAAAACATGTTCAAACATACCCATATTCTCATATTGAATATTACGATCTCATTCATGAAAATCACTCTTTTCACACTGCTCTTGTACAACTTATTGATAAATGTGTTACGAAGATTAAGAATAATGGTGTTACTTAAATTATTTTTTGTAGATTTTGCAAAAGTATTTGACGTTATAAAACCACTTCCGTCTAACAAAAAAAAAACTTATGTTTTACATAGTGTGGAATACAGCCTTAAAATGCTTTACCTCTTTTCTCACTGATTGTCAACAGCTTGTTGAAATTAATTCCAAAAGGTCAAAGTTACTCCCTTTAAAATTTGGTGTCCCTCAGGGGTCAGTATTGGGGCCCCTGCTCTTTTATACAAATGGCTTACTATTATATATAGAAGGTTGTTGTGAAATGTTTGCCGATGATACCTCATTACAAACTCAGAGTAGTAACCCTACTGAACTGGTAGATAACCTGCAGAAAAATATCAACAAGCTAATTACATGGACAGAGATGAATCATGTATCCCTCAATGCTAGTAAAACAAATGCATGTATGTCACAACACGCCATAAACAACAGAAAATGACATCCTCATTTGTGCCATTACATGCCCAAGGATAAAAGGTTGTAGAGGTTACATCGCATAAAGTCTTAGGTGTTATCCTTGACAATGATTTATCTTGGTCTTATCATATTGCGGATCTTGAAAACGTATTAATAAGAGAATATGTCGACTTTCAACATTTTTTCTCTCCCTGAATGATTTTCATTCCAGAAAGATATTCTTTCATGCACACATCCTTTCTCTTATCAATTATAGTATGATGCCAGTGAAACTAAATTGAAACAAGTACGTCGTCTGCATCAAAGGGTCATTAAATCAATTCTGCTGAAATCCAGTACTTTGACGAAGAGTGATTACAAAACTGTAAATATTCTCCTATTCAAAGGCAGGCTCTACTTCAACAAATGCTTGTGAATGTACAATGTTATGAATGGATCAGCCCCAAGGAAATCACCGAAGGCTTTGTCATCAATAGAAATACATATGCACATAAACTGTCTCTTCCCAGACCTCAAAGAAATCTGTATAAATCAAGTTGTTTATATTCTGGAGGGTCCGCTTGGAATAATTTGACTTCCTCCATTAAATTGTGTCCCTCGAAACAGCCATTAAAAAAAATCACTAAATATGCGACTGACAGAAACACTGCTCAGCAATTAATAGTCATTTCCATCAGTACGACCCCCCTTCTCTCTCTCTCTCTCTCTCTCTCTCTCTCTCATAGGTGGCCCCCCTTGTCCGGCTCCCGCCAAGACGTATTTCAGCCACTCCGATAAAATTTATACTTCTATCAACTGTGAGTCGTCCAGCATGCCTGCTGAAGGTATCCATCCACTTTAGAAGCCACACTCAATGCTGCTGTGGAAGAAATGACACTGTCGTCAGAGGAAAACAAACTGTCGTCATTCCGAACAGCCGGCCCCCTGCCATGCAGACTCCAGGCCACAGCGTGGCGTATCGTCGCAAGTGCCCGTCACAGCTGAACAGGACAGGCACAGCAGCAGAGAGCTACAGAAACAATCAAAAGAAAAAGGCAAGTGGAAATGTATGTTCTCCGTCCGCTTTATTTTTGCCCACACCACCTAGTGTATTTTACAATGTAGACTGAACCAGCGACAGTCCTGCTGCATGTGATGAGATTTTTAAGAGTGATAACCATCTCCCTCCATCTGTAACCCAGCCTGCAGAAGAAACACGGCACAGCACAAGCAGATAGCGATGACTTGGAGCAGACTGACAAAGAATCAGTGACAGTGGCACAAGATGAAGTGTCGATGTTGGCATTTTGGATCAGTGAAGCCAAGTGCTGACTGTGTTGATGAATGCTGTGGTGTGGTTTGTGATCAGGACAGGCCTCCAGTGAGTGAACAGCAGAACGACCCTCCAGAGAACGTGACTGTCCGTGACATTGTGGAGTACCTACAGAAAATTATGAGAAACATGGACAGCGTTCATTTTACTAACAGAGAAATGTGCAATTGACTTTCAGCAGCAATTCAGCTGTGGAGAAAGAAAATCTTGATGACTGTGGATGAACTTCTTGGTATTCACAGTGACAGTCACAGTCACATCGGTATTCGATGTTTGTTAATGGCTTCCGTGATTTGGCTTCCTCATCGCGATGTTGTTTTCTGACATTGATTGTTTGTGTTTATTCTTTGATATTCATTTCCAATCAGCCCCACCGCTACCGTAACCCTCTGCATGAGAATGGGCGTTGTAAGATTACCTCATTCATTCATTCATTCATTCATTCATTCATTCATTCATTCATTCATCATTCATTCTCTGCGCTTGAAGTTGATGTTCCAACAATAGTTTTATCATTGTTTCATATTTGATATAAGAGCGATGTATTTGTATGATAGATATTGTGTGCTTTTGAAAATGTTCTTTGAGCTTGTACGTATATAATGTATTAATTTCTAGCTTGTTTATGAAGGCAGCATGTAAAAAAGCTGGAAAGGTGATTCTTTAACCCTCAGTAAAGATATTTTTGACTTGACTTGGCGCACGCACGCACGCACGCACTCACGCACACACACACACACGCACTCACGCACACACACACACGCACACACACACACACACACACACACACACACACACACACACACACACACACACACACACACGTGTGTGTGTGTGTGTGTGTGTGTGTGTGTGCGCGCGAGCGCGCGCGTCTCTGCGTGTGTGTCAGAGAGAGAGAGAGAGAGGGGGGGGGGCAGACAGACAGACAAACAGACAGACAGAGAGAGACAGAGAGGCAGAACACGACAAACAGAATACGACAATGAGTCAGGCGAACAGAGAAAGAGGCACATACACTCGTATACACACACACACACACACACACACACACACACACACACACACACACACACACACACACACAGAGAGAGAGAGAGAGAGAGGAGAGAGAGAGAGAGAGAGAGAGAGAGAGAGAGAGAGAGAAGAATACATTCATTAATTTTATTTGGAGTGAGGAATAGTGGATAATATTATTGTTGAAGAGAGAGAGAGAGAGAGAGAGAGAGAGAGAGAGAGAGAGAGAGGTGAGAGAGAGACAGAGAGAGAGAGAGAGAGAGAGAGAGAGAGAGAGAGAGAGATTATTAACATTAGTTACTGTTTTCTTAGAGAAGGTGACAAGGAAGAAAGAAACAAAACACTAAGAATGAGAAAAGAAAAGAAAAAAAGTTGTAAAAACAAGACAACGCCATTGTTCATCCCACGCGTCCACTCATGTACATATGATTATAATTGTGCGCAGTGCACTTGTTTACGCACATATGAGTATATGATGAATCATTCACATATTGACATTTGCATGCACTGTTATAGCGAGTCCAATCACCCATAACTGCACATTATTTTGAAACAAAAGTACTTGTAAAGAGCAAAATAACTTAAAGAGCTAAACAGTAGAAAATATCACCTGTCTTTGAAATAGCCTGGTATTATGCTATCTGTTACACAACTCCTTTGACTGCAAATGTCTACGGAAACAGTTACTGCTGCCGTTGTGAATTGTATGCCTGGAAGCCCGTAAATTTCTCTCTCTCTCTCTCTCTCTCTCTCTCTCTCTCTCTCTCTCTCTCTCTCTCTCTCTCTCTCTCTCTCTCTCTCACCATAGAGCGCTTGCTTATTTACCAATATGTTTAACGCAACCAAGCTGTTTAAATGATTACCGACCAGTTGCCCCTCACATCTGTTGCAATGAAATGTCTTGAAAGAATTGTCCTCAGTTATGTTTTAAAAGATACTACTACACAGTACCAAGACCCGTTTCAGTTCGTTCATACCAACAGAACAGATCAACAGATGATACCACACTCACACTTCTCCATCATACTTTTTCACACCTCGAAAAACCTGCCTCCTTTGTACGCATTCTCTTTATTGATTTCTCATCAGCATTCAACACCATACAACCACATCTGATGGCAAAGAAACTCATTAACATAAATGTGGGTAACAAGCTCATCTTTGGATAATTGATTTTCTTACACAGAGGACACAGTCTGTTCGATATCAAAGTGTTGTTTCGTCTTCCAGAGTCATTTCAACTGGCGCACCCCAGGGTACTGTTTTATCACCAGTGCTTTTTACTGTACACAAATGATTGTTCAGGAAGTGATTCAACTTTGTACATTAAATATATTCAGATGACTCAGCACTTGTGGATCTTCCAACTCTGATTCTGTTTACTTCAAGGAGGTTCAAAGATTTGTTGACTGGTGCGATCATAACTATCTTGATCTGAATGTAACAAAAACGAAAGAAATGTTGATTGATTTTAGAAAGAATCCAAAAGCTGTACCACCACTTTTTTTTTTATCAAAGGTGCTGAAGTAGAACGTGTTGAAATCATACAAATATTTAGGAACTTTTATAGATAATCAGCTGAATTTTAAATCCCATGTTGAGTATGTCCACAAAAAAATGTCAAACCAGATTATATTGTCTTCGCAAGCTGCGATCATTTCATGTGAATACTGACATTCTTCGGACATTTTATTCATGCTTCTTGGAATCTGTTTCTAACTTTCTCATTTATGTTGTTGGTATGGTGGGTTGACTGTGAAGAGCAGAAATGTGCTTGAGAAAGTGGTGAACGTGGGAGGAAAAATCGTTGGTGAGAGACAAAAAAGTCTGAGTGAGCTATACAGGTGCCGTGTTGTTTGTAAAGCGAAGAAGATTACGTGTGACCAGACCCACGTTCTTGCAAATCAGTATGACCTTCTTGTCAGGACGAAGATATCGATCGGTTAAATGCAGAAGTGTCAGATTTAAACAAAGTTTTATTCCCCTGTCCATTGATTTCATGAACCGAGAAGATGTTTAATTGAAATCCAAATTCCTCTATATGAATGTATGTGTCATGACCCCAGTGTAGGCCATGGTTGGTTATTGTGATGGTTTTTGTTGTTGTGATTGTTTGTTGTCTGTAAAGATGAAATGAAATGGCCATTTTTAGAGTTTTGGGTAGACGGTGAGTGGGTTTAACTGAAAGTGAATACGGTCCCTGGGTGTAGGAAAAAAGAGAGTGGAACTCAGGGGTGTTCACCTGCTGAGGCGACTGGATGAGAAATCGTCATTCATTGCGGCACTGGTCGAGCTGTCAAGAAAGAAGACAAATGTAAGAAGCAATGTATGTAATTGTAACTAGGCTTGACCTAGAGAGGGGTTAAGCCCCAAGTTGAATATGTAGGCTGCGGTACTGGGCTGGAGGCCAGACCCAAGTACACTTAGGGTAAGTGGATATGTGGATCCAGTTTTGATTAATTGTATAATTCGGCATTCTTTTGTTTTGAGATCGATATTGAAACCCCTGATCCACATATCTGGTAGGTAGATTGTCGTTCGAGAATTCGATGAGAATCGGTGAGTACCTTTTTATATCATTTTCATTTATAAGTCGTCTGTATTACAGGACCGTATATTGTGGGATTTTTGGAGTCCTGAACAAGTCTGAGAGCAGCCAGTCGCCCAGTTCAGGGAAACACTGACGGGAGTCCGATGGACCAGTAGCCTGGGAAGATATTACCCGCCGAATCGGGGCGATTCTATTTGGTTACCCCGCTATGTCGTGAAAATCTTTATTTGGTATCCCGCTGCGCAGGGAAGGAGTTCTGAGTGGAATTCGATGCAACTCAGAGATGGAAGAAAAATATATGATTTTGAATCTTTGGGATTTGAGTCCCCATACGTACTGTGAAATGTCATGAATTTATGGAAATGACAATAATGTAGAAAACAATGGAAGTTAAAAGTATATGTATTGGCTGAGATGACGTGCAAACTTGATTGAGGGGTTAATATGCTTGAATATACTTTGGAGGGAAAAAATAAGAAAGAAATAAAAACCCCGCTGAGGTTGTTGACCAGGGGGAGAAATTTTCGTAAAATCTTTATAGTGATATTTGTGTGATTGGAGTCAGATTGCGGTTGTGCCCGGAGAGGTCGAGTCTCGTGTGCAGGTGTATGCAATTGCGCGCGTGTGGGCGAGGCACGGCCATTGTGACAGTATGTCATATGTGAGAAAATGGGTAATGTGGCTAAATTATTGTTTATTTGCTGTGAATGTGTGTGACCACAAATTAATTCTCAAATTGAGATAATAAAGTTTACTTGACTTGACTTGACTTGACTTGACTGTCTGTCTGTCTGTCATTCTGCCTGTGTGCTGTCTGTCTGTCCCTTTCTCCCCCCCCCCCCCCCCCCCCCCCCCCTCTCTGCCTGCCTCTCTCTCTCTCTCTGCCTTCAACAATAATATTGTCCTCTATTCCTCACTGCCTTGAAAACGCATCTTGCTTTGTGACACAAGAATATTGCTTATGCATATATGCTTCTATAGTTGACCATGACAGTCTGATGAATCACTGTTCGTCCCTCCTCATGCTTTGCTGATCCTATTTTCTTCATGCTCTGCTCAGACTGCATCCACTGCCTCTAGGAAGTCCTGTCCTGGGCAAACATGCAACTCTGTCACATGATAGGTCACCCTGCACTGAAATATGGACACCTTACTCTTTGGGCTGTCCATTTTTGTCGTGTTGTTTCATGAGTAAGGTACCGTGCTATTATTTTCTTTGGAACAATTTCACTTCTTTATTTGCTGAACTTTTACTTTTTCACCCCCCCCCCCCCCCCCCCCCATCCGGTCAAATATCCATATTGTACCAAAATTTATTTAAACAGCATGTTGGGAACATCCGTGTTCATTACACATAGGATATGTGGTGTGTTATAGGATTTGCTGCATGTTTTGCCATTTATACTGACTTTCATCGGCAGCAAAATAGTTGTTATTTACCGAAGGCAACCACTAAAAGCATGAATCTGTCTGTCTGTCTGTCTGTCTGTCTGTCTCTCTCTCTCTCTCTCTCTCTCTCTCTCTCTCTCTCTCTCTCTCTCTCTCTCTCTCTCTCTCTCTCTCTCCAAATGAGAATAAAAGTACTTTAATCTAGCTTTGTATAGATCTGTTAAGTTAGTAAGAGACTCCGTATTGCAACATCTTCATGTAATTTTAATGTACATGTCTGTAAACTGCTTTCTCTTTTGGCGTATATTGAGTGTGGTTCAGTTTTGTAGTTGTGCAAGTCCTTCGGCAAGTTGTATTCGAATGTCTCATCTCCCTTCTTTTTCCTTTTGTGGAGCTGTTTTATTTCTAACCATCAATATCAACCTTTGAGTGAGTGCCAAACGGCCAGTTTCCCTCCCGGTACCAGTCAATAACGTGGTGTAACTAAGATTTCCATCACCGTCGCCCTCTCCCTCTCTCCTCTCTCTCTCTCTCTCTCTCTCTCTCTCTCTCTCTGAACAGAGGGAAGTCAGACAATGTTCTTTTCTCTCAATTCTGCGGCTTTTGTCTCGCCCGAGTGCACAGAGATTACTTCACCCTCAGCCCAGAACGTTCCCTGGAGGCTATTTTACTAACCTGACGAGAATGTCAGGCAGTGCGAGGACATCCGGTTGGAAATGCTTTCAGTACAAGGAGAGGTAGCCGCAGGGATGCAATAGAGTGCTGGGATAGAGTGGATAGGGACGGATTAGATGGGAATGGAATGGATAGCGATGGGTTATATGGGAATGGAGTGAATAGGGATGGGTTAGATGGGAACTGAGTGGATGGGGATGGGCTATATGGGAATAGAGTGGATGGGGATGGATTAGATGGGAATAAAGTGGATAGGGGTGGGTTAGATGGGAAGGGAGTGGATAGCGATGGGTTGATGGGAAATGAATGGATAGCAATGGGTTATGTGGGAATGGAATGGATAGCGATGGGTTATGTGGGAATGGAATGGGATAGCGATGGGTTATGTGGGAAATGGAGTGGATAGCGATAGGTTAGATGGGAATAGAGTGGATAGCGATAGGTTAGATGGGAATAGAGTGGATAGGGATCCTTTAGATGGGAATAGAGTGGATAGGGATGGGTTAGATAGGAAGGGTGTGGATAGGGATGGAGTTGATGTGAATGGAATGGATGGGAATGGACTGGACGGGGAGAGTGGAACCCTGTGGATGGAGTAGATGGGAACGGAGTGAATGAAAACAGAGTGTGTGGGGATGGAATCGATGGAAATGGAGAGGATGAGAGTGGCGTCAATGAAGGTAGAGTAGGTGGAAAAGGACTAGGCGATACAGAGTGGATGGGGGATACCATAAGTGATATAGAGTGGATGGGGATACAGTAGGTGATACAGAGTGGATGGGGGATACCATAAGTGATATAGAGTGGATGGGGATACAGAAGGGGATACAGAGTGGATGGGGGATACCATAAGTGATATAGAGTGGATGGGGATACAGTAGGTGATACAGAGTGGATGGGGATACCATAGTGATATAGAGTGGATGGGGATACAGAAGGGGATACAGAGTGGATGGGGGATACCACAAGTGATATAAAGTGGATGGGGATACAGTAAGGGATACAGAGTGGATGGGGGATACCATAGGTGATACAGAGTGGATGGGGATACAGAAGGGGATACAGAGTGGATGGGGGATACCATAGGTGATATAAAGTGGATGGGGATACAGAGGCGATACAGAGTGGATGGGGATACACCATAGTGACACAGAGTGGATAGGGATACAGTAGGTGATACAGAGTGGATGGGGGTACAGTAGTGATACACATAGTGGATAGGGGGTACAGTAGGTGATACAGAGTGGATAGGGATACAGTAGGTGACACAGAGTGGATGGGGATACAGTAGGCGATACAGAGTGGATAGGGATACAGTAGGCGATACAGAGTGGATAGGGATACAGTAGGTGACACAGAGTGGATGGGGATACAGTAGGTGATACAGAGTGGATAGGGATACAGTAGGTGACACAGAGTGGATGGGGATACAGTAGGTGATACAGAGTGGATAGGGATACAGTAGACGATACAGAGTGGATGGGGATACAGTAGGCGATACAGAGTGGATGGGGATACAGTAGGCGATACAGAGTGGATGGGGATACAGTAGGCGATACAGAGTGGATGGGGATACAGTAGGCGATACAGAGTGGATGGGGATACAGTAGGTAACACAGAGTAGATAGGGATACAGTAGGTGATAAGAGTGGATAGGGATACCGTAGGTGATACAGAGTGGATGGGGATACCGTAGGTGATACAGTGTGGATAAGGGTACAGTAGGTGATACAGAGTGGATAGGGATACAGTAGGTGATACAGGGTGGATGGGGATACAGTAGGCGATACAGAGTGGATAGGGATACAGTAGGCGATACAGAGAGGATAGGGATATAGTAGGTGATACAGAGTGGATAGGGATACAGTAGGTGATATAGAGTGGATAGGGATACAGTAGGTGATACAGAGAGGATAGGATACAGAAGGTGATACAGAGAGGATAGGGATACAGAAGGTGATACAGAGTGGATAGGGATACAGAAGGTGATACAGAGAGGATAGGGATACAGAAGTTGATACAGAGAGGATAGGGATACAGAAGTTGATACAAAGAGGATAGGATACAGAAGTTGATACAGAGAGGATAGGGATACAGAAGTTGATACAGAGAGGATAGGGATACAGAAGGTGATACAGAGAGGATAGGGATACAGAAGGTGATACAGAGAGGATAGGGATACAGAAGGTGATACAGAGTGCCTGGAAACGGAGTGGTGGAGGTGTCGTCAGATGAGAATGGAATGATAGAGAAGGGACTGATGGGAAATGAAGTAGACACGGCAGGGAGGGCTGGAAAACAATCACAAGGAGTGGAGTACACAGGAATGGAGTGGATGGGTTGTAACGAAAAGGGACAGAGGTGATGGGAAGGGAGTGGATAGGCTGCGACGAAAAGGGATAGAGAAGGTGCGAATGGAGTGGATGGGTTGTAACGAAAAGAGGTATAGGAAATGGGAATGAGGGGATTGGTTGCAGCAAAGAGGTATAGGAAATGGGAATGAGGGGATGGGTTGTAACAAAGAGGTATAGGAAATGGGAATGAGGGGATGGGTTGTAACGAAAAGGGGACAGAGGAAATGGGAGTGGAGTGGATAGTGGATGGATTGTGATAAAAGGGACAGAGGAGAAGGGAGTGGAGTGGGATGGGTGTAATAGGCAGGTATGGAACGGATGGGGATGTGTGTGTGGTTACAAATGGAATTTAAGGGTGTGGAGTGGGTGAGAATAGAATGGATCGGATGAAGTGGGTGGGAGTGGAGTGATAGGGATAAAGTGGATTGGAAAGGAGTGGTGTGTGGGGTGGGGGTGGGGGGGGGGGGGGGGGGGGGGGGGGGGATAGAATGTATGGATTGTGTGTGGACATGAAGTGGATGTGGTTGAGTGGATGGAGTGGTGCCAATGGAACAGAGTGGATTGGGATATAGCTGAGGAGGAGGAGAGAACGAAGATAGAGTCGGGGCAGGGAGAGGGGTGTGTGGATGGGGATGGGGATGAAGATGAGGGGAATGCAGTTGATGGGGACTGGTGGGAATGGAACGGGTGGGGATGACAATGAAGTGGCTGGGGATGGAGGGGATGGCAAAGGAATACATTGGAATGGAGTGGAGGACGAAGGGGTGGATGGGAATGGAGTCAACAGACAACAGAGTCGCCACATGTCCATGGAAGTGGAGTGGAGGGGAAGGGATTGGAGGAGAATACTGATAGTGGTCAACAGGGCACGTGTCTCAGAGAAATGTCTTTGTTATTATCAGTTCCCCAGAGGGATCACATTACTGAAACATATTTCCCTCGAGGGGGAGGGATTTCTCAGGAGGGGAGGGGTGGGGGGATCTTGGATACTGCACCAGAATATAATTACTTTTCTGCCTGCTTCCTTTGGAGCCGCCTTTGATTTCTGCCAATAGTAACAGGTTCCGTTGTTTCCCTCACTCCCACTCCAGTTGGAATACTGGAACGAACTTCAAGCCGCCACCAACGCACGGAACTCCGCCAATATCGGACTTTGAACGAGGAAACGAAAAATGGTTTACTGATTTGTCTGTTCCACAACTTACAATTCATAGGCTTCATACGGCTTTCCTCTTTTCTGTTTCTTCTCCTCGTATTTATTTATTTATTCATTTATCTATTTAGTGATTTACCGAAGTCTTTTTCAAGAGTTTTTCTTCGTGATTTGTGTATTTCACTATTTGAGAAAAAAGTCACACATGTCCCACTCCCGTCATAAACGCATCCGTACCCTTTCCTTCACCCGTAGAGAGAGAGAGAGAGAGAGAGAGAGAGAGAGAGAGAGAGAGAGAGAGAGAGAGAGAGAGACAGACAGACAGACAGACAGACAGACAGACAGACAGACAGAGTTGAAAACTTTCAGATGTAGCTGCACCATTACCTAATTAGAAACACAAGAGCTTCATGAACGGATTTTTGGGGGCACATTTGTTACCTGAAAATCTTGTCTTGTCCTCTCCGAGGTAAACATTTCCGTAGTTTTGCTAAACTTTGAATCGGTCCATTTCTAATTCGTACTGCAATGATTTTGAATACCATTCAGTGCGCTTGATTTTTATTTTGAAAATGGTTCACAATCTCATTCACAATTGATAGCTAGGCAGAAAAAAATACTTCCCTCTTCTCCTTCAAGCACATTAAAAGGCAGAATTATATTGGCCACCAGCGATTCTTATCAGTTTGTTTTAGTGTCACCACAAAGGCCTCGCTGCATTCGCATACGTGCGTACGTTTGTGTATGGCCGTATATTCACACTCACGTATGTTTTGTCTTTTAGTTATAGCATCCAGCCTTTCTGATGGACGCCTGACAACGCTATCACCTGGCAGAAAGGAAGTCCAAGTCTGTGAGATGCAGGCCCACGCTTGTCGTGCCGTGCCGGTCTGTAGAGCGGTCTTTGGGGACTGTCTTTAACATGATGAAGCTATACCTTGTGACACCTTACGGCCTACCTGATGTATACTATACATGGCTTTTGACGTTATTTTGCACAACATTTATTGCATGGAGGGAACTTTGCTCTTAAGTACGTACCCGTGCATAGTTTTCTCTGTTGAATCTTGTGAAGGTGTTCAAAACATTTAGTAGTCTTCGTCGTCACAAATATTCTAACGACTTTATTTCGTTTCACCTTTCTCTGCCTCCTTCACCTACCATCAATACTGCGTTTATGTTTTATTGTAATAGATGAGAGAGAGAACGAACGAACGAACGAACGAACGAACGAATTTATTTTAAGAGGGGTAGTGGAGTAAGCATGAATGCTTTTTTACATCCAGCCCTCTGGGGAAAAAAATCGATATATAGTAAAAAGCAAATAAACAAACACACATGAAAAAATGAAACAACTGCTTGCATGAGAACCTTTGACAAAAAGAAGAAAAAGAAAAAGAAACCAATAAACACTACCACGAGAGAGAGAGAGAGAGAGAGAGAGAGAGAGAGAGAGAGAGAGAGAGAGAGAGAGACAGAGACAGAGAGACAGAGAGAGACAGAGACAGACAGGCAGGCAGGCACAGACAGACAGACAGAGAGTTGGGACGAGGCCGGTTTGTTAAATTATGATCATATAATGTGGGATTGTTCGATTTGTTTATTCTGCGCACACACGCGCGCGTGTGTGTGCATGTGTTTGTGTGTGTCATCAAGAGGTGTGCGTCTGTATGTCTTTGTGGACATGCAGGTTCATATTGCATCTATGCGTTCATGGGCGTATTCTTCTGTATGTGTCTACGCGTTTGTGTGTATGACATTGTGTGCGCGAGTATGTGTGTGCACGCGCGCGTATGTGTGTATGCATGTGTACACGTGCATACTGTTTTTCCTGTACATGGCTATATACCTGTATGTTTACGAACATATGTTGTCCTCATGACATCTGGTAAATATCTTTGTTCCTGTCCATGTGCCTGCATGTCTTCTTTGTGTACGAACTAGTGCGCGGGTGCGTTTGTTGGCCCGGGGCTATGTGTGGGTAGGTGTACATAGGTCCGTGGCTCTCTTGCAGAGCGGTCTGCAGCAGTGTGGGCAGTGAGCCGTCCTCACGATGGCCACCAGCACGCCTCCCAGCCCCCAGTGTCCGACACCACCCAGGGCGGCGAGGACTCCTTTCTGGACAAGCCCTATAACATGGCCACCTTCGTGGTGCTGCCCATCATGATCTTGGTGTACGGCGGCTGCTGCGTCATCTACTGCATTGCCAAGGGGCACAGGTGAGGGACAGTGGGTGAGGTGTGTTTGTGCAGGGAAACAGGAACCCGATTGCACTAATACACTGTCTGCACGAGTACGGCAGTGTGTGCGTGCGTGCGTGCATGTGTGCGTGCGCGCGCGCGCGCGCGCGCGTGTGTATGTGTGTGTGTGTGTGTGTACGCGCGCACGCACTTACATTTTCAATGTATGAGTATGTGTAAGTATGTTATTTTTAATTGTACATGCAGAGATGATAATCTCTTCAAATAGATGATATATTTTTCCCCTTGTATTTTCACGTGCGCATTTGATGTCAGTAGCAGAGCTATCACGTTACACATTGACAATCAGCGCTTTGCTCATCATGTCATACACTGACGTCAGTA
>JADBJO010000914.1:275000-280000 GCA_016801955.1 Conus betulinus | reverse complement strand
CTCTGGATCTGGCCGCTCGGGATCAAAGTCCAAGTGTTGCTCCGACCACCACTCTGATTACTGACAGTGCTAGGAACCAGATAAAGATGTGTTGACACACACCATCTTCATGGAGACCACAGGGAATCCCACGAAGCAGTACCCGATGGATCCTCTTTCTGATCCACGTGTCACTCCTGCCAGAACTGCAGCCTGTGGCAGAAGTGGAGCGAAACAGACAGGCAGATGGAAGAGGCTCCAAAAGATGAGAAGGGACACCATGAAAGAGACGTTCCGGAAACCCAGAGATGTCTCCGTGGAGGACGTGGAGATTACCAGCACTGGCGCCTTTCCCTCAGAGGCCTGTGTCCCTCCTGCCAGACCATTCGTCACCAGCAGGCCTACCAGACAGGATCTGACTGCTACAACGTGAGACTGCTTGTCTGTGGATATTTAGTCAGTTAATATGGCGCTAAACTGTTGCGTGCTCTTTTTCTCTCTCCGTCTTCGTTGTGTGTCTGCTATATTTCTTAGGACTGTCTCAGTGTCTATGTCTGTCTGATCCGCAACAAGCAAATATCCAAGCAAGTATCAGGATTCGTGTTAGTGTTGTGATCTTGTGTCTCTTTGTTCTATTGATAGCGATGGTCAATGCTGTAGCAAAAGCAATGGTATAGGGCAAAGGCAAGCTGATAGGCTAGAATGCTGTCCATTGTGGCAGCTTACAATCCCACGCTGACCAGTGAAACAGATTATTGTCCCCACACTACAGGGTGAAGTAGCTCACAGTCCCATACTGTCCAGTGAAATAGTTTACAGTCCCATACTGCCCAGTGAAATAGCTTACAGTCCTACACTGACCAGTGAAATAGCTTACAGCCCGACACTGCCCAGTGAAATAGCTTACAGTCCATACTGCCCAGTGAAATATTTTACAGTCCTACACTGTCCAGTGAAATAGTTTACAGTCCAATACTGTCCAGTGAAATAGTTTACAGCCCGACACTGCCCAGTGAAATAGCTTACAGTCCCATACTGCCGAGTGAAATAGTTTACAGTCCCATACTGTCCAGTGAAATAGTTTACAGTCCAATACTGTCCAGTGAAATAGTTTACAGTCCAATACTGCCTGGTGAAATAGTTTACAGTCCCACACTGACCAGTGAAATAGTTTACAGTCCCATACTGTCCAGTGAAATAGTTTACAGCCCGACACTGCCCATTGAAATAGCTTACAATCCCACATTGCCCATTGAATAGTTTACAGTCCCATACTGCCCATTGAAATAGTTTACAGTCCCACACTGACCAGTGAAATAGTTTACAGTCCCATACTGCCCAGTGAAATAGCTTACAGTTCCACACTGTCCAGTGAAATAGCTTACAGTCCCATACTGCCCATTGAAATAGCTTACAGTCCCATACTGCCCATTGAAATAGCTTACAGTTTCACACTGTCCAGTGAAATAGCTTACAGTCCCATACTGCCCATTGAAATAGCTTACAGTCCCATACTACCCAGTGAAATAGCTTACAATCCCATATTGCCCATTGAAATAGCTTACAGTCCCATACTGCCCATTGAAATAGCTTACAGTCCCATACTGCCCATTGAAATAGCTTACAGTCCCATACTGCCCATTTAAATAGCTTACAGTCCCATACTGCCCATTGAAAATAGCTTACAGTTTCATACTGTCCACTGTGACAGCTTACATTCTACACTACCCAGTAAAGCAGCTTGCAGTCCCATACCACCAAGTGAAGCAGCTTACAGTCTTATGCTGTCCATGGTAACAGCTCTCAGTTCCATACTGGACACCGTAGCAGCTTAGTGACCTATTCTGTCTACTGTAACAGCTGGCAGCTTACAGTCCAGTGCTGCCTACTGTAATAGCTTATAGCGTAACGCCACCAACTGTGACGCTTTCCAATCAAATGCTACACATTGTAACAGCTTATAGCCCAGTGCTACCATCTGCAACAGGTTACAGTCCAGTGCTACCCACTGTAACAAGTTATATAGTCCAGTGCTAACCATTGCAACAGCTTACTGTCCAATGGTACCCATTGTAACAGCTTCCAGTTCAATGCTACCCACTGTAACAGCTCCCCAGTTCAATGCTACCCACTGTAACAGCTTCCAGTTCAATGCTACATACTGTAACAGCTTCCAGTTCAATGCTACATACTGTAACAGCTTCTAGGTCAATGCTACATACTGTAACAGCTTCCAGTTCAATGCTACCTACTGTAATAACATACAGTCCAAAGCTGCTTACTGTAACAGCTTACAGTCAAATGTTACCTACTATAAGAAGTTATAGTCCAATCCTACCCAGTGTAACAGCCTACGGTCCAAATCTGCCTACTGTAACAGCTTACAGTCTAATGCTACCCACTGTAACAGCTTCCAGTTCAATGCTACATACTGTAACAGCTTCCAGTTCAATGCTACCCACTGTAACAGCTTCCAGTTCAATGCTACCTACTGTAACCACTTACAGTCCAATGCTACCCACTGTAACACAGCTTCCAGTCCAATGCTACCCACTGTAGCACTAACAGCTTACAGGCCAATGCGACTTCTGTAATAACCTACAGTCCAAAGCTGCTTACTGTAACAGTTTACAGTCAAATGTTACCCACTATAACAAGTTATAGTCCAATCCTACCCAGTGTAACAACCTACAGCCCAAAGCTGCCTACTGTAACAGCTTCCAGTTCAATGCTACCCACTGTAACAGGTTACAGTTCAATGTTACCCATTGTAACAGGTTACAGTCCAGTGTTACCCATTGTAACAGGTACAGTCCAGTGTTACCCATTGTAACAGGTTACAGTCCAATGTTACCCATTGTAACAGGTTACAGTCCGATGTTACCCATTGTAACAGGTTACAGTCCAATGCTACCCATTGTAACATGTTACAGTCCATGCTTCCCACTGTAACAGCTTCCGGTTTGATGATACATACTGTAACAACTTCCAGTTCAATGCTACCCAATGTAACAGGTTACAGTCCAATGTTACCCATTGTAACAGGTTACAGTCCAATGCTACCCATTGTAACAGGTTACAGTCCAATGCTACCCATTGTAACAGGTTACAGTCAATGCTTAGGCCAATCACTCCAAAAACAGACGGGGAAGCTGAAGAGGATATGACAATTTGATCAGAAACTTAGTTAGAAAATCACTTCCACTCTTAATGTCATTTTTTTCTGCAACATGGTTGCCCTCAACAAAATAATTCATAAGAATTGGCAGTTACTCTCTCTCTCTCTCTCTCTCTCTCTCTCTCTCTCTCTCTCTCTCTCTCTCTCTCTCTCTCTCTCTCTCTCATGTATGATGTCAGTTTCATGTTACCTGATGTTCATGTATATGTCAGCAGAGTATCTTTTCTTCTGATAATCGTTTTCTGTACCATACAAACTTTAATGTTTTGGCTGAAAATATAATCTCAAACGAAAGGGAAAATACGCAAGTAACACACACACACACACACACACACACACACACACACACACACACACACACACACACACACACACACACACACACACACTACTGACTGAAACCAATTTATTGTCAGATTAACTCAAAGTTGTACTGACAAACTTTAATGTTTTGGGCTGAAAATATAATCACACACACACACACACACACACACACACACACACACACACACACACACACACACACACACACACATTGTTACATATTTTACTGAATCAGGTGAATGATGTATAACCTGTTGCGTCTGTTTTGACAAATGGGGTCAGAATCACGTTATCAATCCAGAAAAGAAACAATCAAAACAATGAAATGAACAAAGCACTATAGTGACACACCATCCCTCTCAAGGAAAACAGCCACGTATTTCCATGACATTCAAATCCCTCTCTACTGTCACGGGGCCTTAGCCAAGGATTCTCGTCCAGTATTTTCATTTGACCTTTATACTTATATGTACATGCAGATCGGGAGAGAATGGGATTTTTTTTTTCGTTTTATCATCAGCACATAATCATTTTTGTCCTTGAAAACTACACACCTGCACCTCTAAAAGAAAAAAGATTTTGTTCCTTTCATTTCAAAGGAAGCTTCGCTGGGAACTTAGTGTAATTGTTGATATGAATCACAACGAGGTTTGATACAGTGGTCTGTGCTATCCCACATACTACCCCCTACCCTCCTCCACACACATGTTCTCCCCCTGTCAGTATTAACAACAATTTGTTTGTGTACGCTTGTACGCTATACACAGTGGGCAAATCTGACATCCTGCTGAATCACTTTCTTCAAAATTAGAAAGTACATATCTATTTCGTGGCAGCATTTTGTTTATTTTTTAAACATTGCCACTTCCTCTGTTCAAAGCAAACCAGTTTGTTAGGTAACTGCTTATTGATTTTCATGAAGCCATGTTGAGCCTTTCCCCAAGCTGAGTATTACTCAACATTAAGAGGATTCTACTGAAGGTGACCACGTAGCCTAAATCCGTATGCAGCGTAAGAGATAAAAGTTCACCTGCAAATGTCAACTTAGGCTAAGCCATGGGTTACTTTCAGCTTACTAGCGCCAAGACAAATTTTATTCTCATCATCATCATCATCATCATCACACACCACCACCACCACTACCACCATCACTGGTATTGTTATCATCATCATGACTTCAGTTCTCATCATTATCATCGTAATCGTCGTCGTCATCGTTGTCGTGATCTCCATAGCTCTCATTATGATAATGGTCATGTTTCCAGGCGGGCCAGGTACAGCCGAGATGTGAAACAGCAGATGAAGCACCTGGACCAGCAGCTCAAAGTGGCCTTCCAGCTCATCAGCCACCATTCTTTGAAAACCTCAGGCCCTGGTTCAAATCAGAGAACCTCCTCGGTCAGTTCTAGATGCATGGGTACCTTGCTTTGATCTCACAGTGTCACAACACGTATTCACAATCTAACGTATGTTCTGATTTCTTTATGAACTTTCAAGATGTAGTTTTGTCCGGCAAAAT
>JADBJO010000914.1:267500-272500 GCA_016801955.1 Conus betulinus | reverse complement strand
AGGTCAGCCTGCCCACTTCATTGTCACTGTCAAATTACAAACAAATAGGTGAGAAAATGAGAGAAAAAAAACAAACCGCTGAAAATAAAAAGGGCCATAAAGCCAAATATATACTGCGTGATGGTCGTCTATTGTCCACACTGGGTAGCATTTACAGTCGTCTAACAACGTCATGATAACCGGAAAGCCGGCTTCCGTATTTGTAACAAGCAGAAAATATGAAGACTTAGTAGTCTTAGGTTAAAAGACCTGAAAGATTAGAAATGGAAATTACTGTGGACGAGAGGAAAGACATGTCAAAATAAAACAAATAGTGAATTGAAAGATTAGAAATTGAAATTACTGTGGACGAGAGGAAAGACATGTGAAAATAAAACACAAATAGTGACCTGAAAGATTAGAAATTGAAATTACTGTGGACGAGAGGAAAAAGACATGTCAAAATAAAACAAATAGTGGCCTAAAGTGCCAGAAACATGGAAATGACTGGTCCAGAATTCCCAGATGTAGGGCGACAATTTTTTTTTACGCAAAAGGATTGTTTCCATGATGTTCCCGTAGGGTTTATCTGACCTCATCTTGCAAAAACCTAAAGGCTAAGGTACATAACATCTTTCCAAAAATGAACAAATAGACATCAGACTCTCGTTTGCTGGCTGTATTTTTAAAAATCTTTCGCTGAACCTTAATGCAGTCCCTGGACAACTATTCAGTTGCAACAAAGGAAGATCACTAATGTCCAGTCTGGCTTGACAGTTTGGACGAGTTTGAACAGAGTTATTGGCCGTGTTAACTGCTACATGTTCAATGCAAACAGTTCGTTCTCACCCACTTCGGTCTTGGAAGAGCAGTTCTCCTTGGGGACAACATACCCACTGCAAATGGCCACGACCCCCGCGCAGACTTTGAGCTGGGAACGTCAAAGAACCTCTGAGGAACAGGATGTTAAGCTCGTTGCACAGTCATGCTTTGACGCGAATGAAGACTTCAAATTGGCCATATTACCAGACCCTTTGGTTCATTGGGAATCTCGCCGCAATTTCAGAGCATTAAGTTAATCATAGATAGTATGGTATGTGAATAGTCTGTCCGTTATCTAACGATCACTTTAAACACACACACACTCAAATAGATAACTGTCAAACTGAACCAGATAACTTTCATTTATTTGTCATTTTGCATCTCTTTGCCATCTCCTTTCTTTTTAATGAATGATATAATGGTGCACAACTTTTGTTCGTAAATATCTGGCATTAAATTGGTAGCATATTTAGGGAACATTGATTTTTAAACAGAATACAGACGAATAAAGGAAACTGAGATTAATAATTTTGATGCATGAATTTGTTGTATTTTGACTCTGTAGATAATAGTCGGAATGCATGTGGCAATTGAGATTGAAAAAGAGTGCACCATACTACAAAGCTGTCCCTGTGATAATGATACTGTCCGCCTTGGGCTGTGATATTGCTGCTACAATAGGTCACATTACCTGACTTAGCACACGTGTAAAGAAATATTTCAGTTAAAAAAAATGGAAAGTGTTGTATTTACAGAATTACAGTTTGATTCATTACACTGGATGTCATTCAGATGTGTGATATAAACCCTATCTCTTTCTTTTGTTTCTGTTTGTTTCGTTTTGTTTTGTTTTGTTTTTTGTTAATCTCTGGTTTGCTATGCGTTGCTTTTAATTAATCTCTGTGTCTACTGTGTGTTCGTTTTGTAAATCTCCGAGTCTGTTATGTGTTTGTTTTTGTTCATCTCTGGGTCTATTATGCGTTTGTTCTTGTTCATCTTATTCTCTACTCTGTTTTTGTTTTTTCTTCTTTGGGTTTACTCTGTGTTTCTTTTTGTTAATCTCTGTGTCTACTACGTGTTTGTCTTTGTTAATCTCTGGGCCTACTATGTATTTGTTCATTTTTGGGTCTACTATGTTTGTTTTTTTTTGTTAAAACTCTGTGTCTACTATGTGTTTGTTTTTGTAAAATTCTTGGGTCTACTCTGTGTGCTGTTTGCATGGAGAGGCCATGATGGCGGCACAGTGCCATTCCTGATGGTGGCCATGACGATGGTAGGGGAACGCACAGTTCACTCTCATTTCATGGATTGCTTTGGGTCGTGAACAGTGTATTGCTTTACACTGTGTTTGGTATGTTAATCGTACATTGTGTTCATGAGGGCTTATGTTGAATTTACTGTGTTGTGTTTTATTGTCTTATATTTTGTGTATTGCTGTGCTGTGTGTGTGTGTGTGTGTGTGTGTGTGTGTGTGTGTGTGTGTGTGTGTGTGTGTGTGTGTGTGTGAACGTATTGAATGTGAGTAATGTATTTATTAATTGTATCGTATCATAATGTATTGGACTACGTGCTTTGTATTGCAGTGTATTAACGCATGTATTGTATTAATTGTATTGAACTATATTGCAAACCATTACATTGCGTTTATAAACCGATTGAAGTGTGAACTTCCAGTAACCTCATCAACATTGAAAAAGTGTCACTAATTTTATTGATATGTGGAATAAGTCGGTCACTAATTTTAAGGTACACTTGGGTCTTAAAGGTTTAGCCCGTTCATTCTGTTAATCACTGCTGATGAAGGGGGAAAGACATGAAAAGGAAATGTCATGCCTTGATATGCAGCTCAGTGCTTTTTCATGAGGTTTTCTGTTCAGTGCTTTTTCATGAGGTTTTCTGTTCTGTTCAGTGCTTTTTCATGAGGTTTTCTGTTGAGTGCTTTTTCATGAGGTTTTCTGTTGAGTGCTTTTTCATGAGGTTTTCTGTTTGTGAAGGGGTGGATAACCGTGACAATGATGAATTTCCCAGTGTCCTTGCGGGCTAAACTGTAAGTGAAATACACCGCCAGTACTGTATATTATGTATAGCATAATTTCAAGACAACGTGTTCGTGGATAAGTACTATAGTGTCATATCTGAATCATTACTGTTAAATACAAAACGAAACTGTTAGTGGAAAAAGCTTAACTTTATTAATACTGATTATCAATCGATTCATTTCAACTGTTTGTGTGTGTGACATTTTCATGCTACAGTAACATCCTTGGTTCTGACACGTGTGCTCCCATTGCAGTGTGAAATAAAGTGCAAGTGATGCAGCTCGTGGGCTGGCTGAGGAAGTGTGACTGAACACCACTGGTGTGTCTCTTTGGTTCGTGTGTTCAGCAACCGGCAGGTTCTGTCTGTCCTCAGTCTGAACTGAGCTAGCTGTGTTGGCCACAGGGAGGAAAACAATCATCACTATAGGCAGTGTTCACAGCATACACCAACGTACCAGGTCGGCTAAACCACAAGAAATAGCCTCACCTGCATTTTAACGTGCGTTACCTGTAGGTCTACAATGATCAACACCACACAACACACATGGTAAGGCATTACCTGAAGGTCTACAATGATCAGCACCACACAACACACATGGTAATGTGTTACAGGTAGATCTGCAGTTATCAACACCACATAGTAACTGTGATCAGGTGGTACAGGTGGATCTACAGTTATCAACACCACATAATACATGTGGTCAGGTGTTGCAGGTGGATCTACAGTTATCAACACCACATAGTACATGTGGTCAGGTGTTGCAGGTGGATCTACAGTTATCACTACATAGTACATGTGGTCAGGTGTTGCAGGTGATCTACAACAGCTATATATGTCCTGTCGTCAGTAAAGGGCTTTGTAAATGGTGTCCACGTTTGCTGGATCAGAACAATCACCCTTCGATTACCCGCTAATTGAGCCAGAAGCAGTGCAGTGTCTCCTCTGGTGGGTTGACTGCAGTGTCTCCTCTGGTGGGTTGACTGCAGTGTCTCCTCTGGTGGGTTGACTCACGCAGTGTGATCCTGATCGGGTTCTCTGCAGTGGGGTGGGTGGCTCATGAACTGTGACAGGATGACTCTAGCTGGGTGTGGCTTGAACCAGTGAGAGGGGACTGAGCTGAGTGGAATTGATGGCATGCTGCCGGGATGAGCTGAGGGATTGATGGCAGCTGAGTGGAATTGATGCCATGTTGGAGATGAGCTGAGTGGAATTGATGCCATGCTGGAGATGAGCTGAGTGGAATTGATGCCATGCTTGAGATGAGCTGAGTGGAATTGATGCCATGCTGGAGATGAGCTGAGTGGAATTGATGCCATGCTGGAGATGAGCTGAGTGGAATTGATGCCATGCTTGAGATGAGCTGAGTGGAATTAATGCCATGCTGGAGATGAGCTAAGTGGAATTAATGCCATTCTGGAGATGAGCTGAGTGGAATTAATTATTTTATTTTGTTTATTTTATTTATTTATTTTATTATTATTTTTTTTTTGCTCAGAGGCAGTGCACCCACGCCGCTCATTCCGACACCCCGTCCACAGCAACAGCCCGGTCGGCCCCGCCGCAGCCCCGGCACCGGCAATCCACAGGGAGCAGTCAATGTCAAGCCGTCGCTGAGGCAACCCACTGGAGGAGACACTGCACTGCTGCCGAGTCACTTCGGTGGTGTTCAGTGGCGCCTGTTCTGATCTAACATACGCAGGACACCACCTACTAAGCCCCCTACTGACGACAATAATTGCTTAGTCGTGGAGCCGGCGTGTGAGTGAGCTCTCCCCCCCCCGAGGGCGCCACCCACGTCCGTCCAACGACAGCCCCCATGGACCCGCCGATACCGGTGACCCCGACGGAACCAAACCCAAGGCCACAGACGTGGAGAGGACATCGAAATTGAGGTCACCATGAGAGCAGGGCATGAAGCGCCACAGAATTTGAGACATTTTTTTTTATGCTGATCGATGAGAATGAGGATGATTAAGATGATGCTAATTTCCATTTTGGTCTGAGACTACATGACAGGGCTGTACTCTACGCTTCCTTTCATAATATATCCCGCGTCAACCAGGCCCGAGAGATACAGACACCTGCATTGTTGGTCAGGAAATTTGAGCAACACTCTTTGAAACGCATCCATTAAGTGAATGAAACTCGACTGTGTGGTC
>JADBJO010000914.1:257500-265000 GCA_016801955.1 Conus betulinus | reverse complement strand
TCCATGATCTAGATGTCATGGCTGCTGTTCCAAACCATGATTTGAGGCCTTCTGCCGTGCAGATCGCCCATGCTGAAGCCTGTGGTGGCTTCGAATTTCACCTGGCAGTACTGACCGGATCTGCGATCTCTTCATTATCCATGGGGTAGTGCTGCTTTGCATGAATTCAGGAAATGTGTCCTCCATTGCTTGTCCAAACAGGACAGGGGAGGGAAGGGGGGGGGGGGGGGGGGGGCACTTGGAATTATCTGATTTCCAAATAGGAAGTGGGGGGTGGGGTAGGCACTTAGAGTTACCTGATTTCCCCCCTCCCCTCCCCCTCCCCCATTTCACTAGACTTGAATTCGAGGGCAGGAGATTATATACAGATGTGAGGATGAAGCTGATCCTGAAAGGTGCAACGTGTCACATGTCACTGCAATGGAGACTTCATTGGAGTACGTTTTCCCACGCAGTCTGTTGATCGCACTGGCCTCGCAAGACTACATAAAGGATTCGCTTGGTTCCTCTTCTTTCTGCAGTTCCTGCCATGCCTCTTTTTGCTGTTCCTTTTGCCTGAGGTCACCACGTCATTTCTGCTGACCTCAGCCACTGCCTGTTGGTTTGTCTGTCCTGTTATTTCTCTGATTCTAAGGCTTTCCTTTGTCATGTTCAATGTCTCCTGAATTTCCATTTTCTGCCAGTTTTTAGTTTGGGTTAGATTGGTCTCAGAGTCTTGTCTTCAGAGTCCTGGAGCCTGGCTGATCACCTTTCTCTGCCAACTTTGTCTTCCTCCAGGGGATTTCAGGAGCAGCTTCAGTCTTGCTCGGCGACGTCAGAGCACTATGTTAGTGAGACCGGATGTGACACCCACCCATTGCCTTGTGTACTTGTTGACTTCGGCCTCCACTGACTCCACTGTGCTAGTGCTGATGTTGTGTCACTGTGTTAGTGCTGATGTTGTGTCACTGTGTTAGTGCTGATGTTGTGTCACTGTGTTAGTGCTGATGTTGTGTCACTGTGTTAGTGCTGATGTTGTGTCACTGTGTTGTGCTGATGTTGTGTGTCACTGTGTTAGTGCTGATGTTGTGTCACTGTGTTAGTGCTGATGTTGTATGTCACTGTGTTAGTGCTGATGTTGTATGTCACTGTGTTAGTGCTGATGTTGTGTCACTGTGTTAGTGCTGATGTTGTATGTCACTGTGTTAGTGCTGATGTTGTATGTCACTGTGTTAGTGCTGATGTTGTATGTCACTGTGTTAGTGCTGATGTTGTGTCACTGTGTTAGTGCTGATGTTGTATGTCACTGTGTTAGTGCTGATGTTGTATGTCACTGTGTTAGTGCTGATGTTGTGTCACTGTGTTAGTGCTGATGTTGTATGTCACTGTGTTAGTGCTGATGTTGTATGTCACTGTGTTAGTGCTGATGTTGTGTCACTGTGTTAGTGCTGATGTTGTATGTCACTGTGTTAGTGCTGATGTTGTGTCACTGTGTTAGTGCTGATGTTGTTTGTCACTGTGTTAGTGCTGATGTTGTATGTCACTGTGTTAGTACTGATGTTGTATCACTGTGTTAGTGCTGATGTTGTATGTCACTGTGTCAGTGCTGATGTGTCACTGTGTTAGTGCTGATGTTGTGTCACTGTGTTAGTGCTGATACTGTATGTCACTGTGTTAGTGCTGATGTTGTATGTCACTGTGTTAGTGCTGATGTTGTATGTCACTGTGTTAGTGCTGATGTTGTATGTCACTGTGTTAGTGCTGATGTTATGTCACTGTGTTAGTGCTGATGTTGTTGTGTCACTGTGTTAGTGCTGATGTTGTTTGTCACTGTGTTAGTGCTGATGTTGTGTCACTGTGTTAGTGCTGATGTTGTATGTCACTGTGTGCTGATGTTGTTTGTCACTGTGTTAGTGCTGACGTTGTATGTCACTGTGTTAGTGCTGATATTGTATGTCACTGTGTTAGTGCTGATGTTGTGTCACTGTGTTAGTGCTGATGTTGTATGTCTCTGTGTTAGTGCTGATGTTGTATGTCACTGTGTTAGTACTGATGTTGTTTGTCACTGTGTAAGTGCTGATGCTGTATGTCACTGTGTTAGTGCTGATTGTATGCCACTGTGTAAGTGCTGATGTTGTATGTCACTATGTAAGTGCTGATGTTGTATGTCACTGTATTAGTGCTGATGTTGTTTGTCACTGTGTAAGTGCTGATGTTGTATGTCACTGTGTAAGTGCTGATGTTGTATGTCACTGTGTTAGTGCTGATGTTGTATGTCACTGTGTTAGTGCTGATGTATGTCACTGTGTAAGTGCTGATGTTGTATGTCACTGTGTTAGTGCTGATGTTGTATGTCACTGTGTTAGTGCTGATGTTGTACGTCACTGTGTAAGTGCTGATGTTGTATGTCACTGTATTAGTGCTGATGTTGTATGTCACTGTGTTAGTGCTGATGTTGCATGTCACTGTGTTAGTGCTGATGTTGTATGTCACTGTGTTAGTGCTGATGTTGTATGTCACTGTGTTAGTGCTGATGTTGTATGTCACTGTGTTGGTGCTGATGTTGTATGTCACTGTGTTGATGTTGTATGTGACTGTGTTAGTGTTGATGTTGTGTGTCACTGTGTTAGTGTTGATGCTGTATGTCACTGTGTTAGTGCTGATGTTGCATGTCACTGTGTTAGTGCTGATGTTGTATGTCAATAGAGAACAGGGGTGCTTAGGGATCAGAGGAAACTGCAGACAACGGACCTTGTATTTACCAGGGAAGCCACACAGGAGATTAGCTGCCGTTTGCTTCGTTTCCCCTTCCTGTCTTTGCGCCTTTCCATGCCACTGACCATGCCACCTTCCAAGGCATTTTACTGGTTTGTCTATTACAGTTGGGATGATTTGGCTGCCTACAGTCAACATACCCGTTCCAGCCACTTTTTCTTACGGAAAGGAGAGGTTCCTTTTTTCTTTTAGATTAATCCCTGATGAAGTAACTGACTTGTCTAAGTTGTCCCGTAATTTGTGTGTGCTTCACTGTCCTTGGTGAAAGGACTGCTGTGTTATCCATGAAGACTTTTAGAGAGGGCATTTAGTATCCATTCCCAGGATCTGTAGAATCTGTGGCGCTCATTATTGCTTTCAACATGACCTCTGTTATCATCACAAACAGTTGTGGAGATACTGCACAGACCATTGCTATGCCAAATTCCAGATTGATCCTGTCTGTCGTGCATTTTTTCGTACAAAACCTCACCGAGAAGCCGTTCTTTGGGATATGATACATCTTGAAGGCTAGTTGAATCATCTTATGTGGAAATGATCCACACGCATTTGTCAGATCGAGCCATAACACGTCGGTCCTCTTTTCCTCTGACTTAGCTCATTGGATTGCTTCCCTTATTATGGTGACATGTCCTAAATAGCCATAGACTCCCGTAATGCTTTGTGTATGGACTGACAAATCCACTCATTTTATAAAAGGTGGTTAGTCAGCCTGGCCTCCATGACAGAGAGGAAGATTTCCCCTCAAAGTTCAGAAGCAACCAGTCCTAACTGGTTGATGATCAAAGTTCAGAAGCAACCAGTCCTAACTGGTTGATGATACACGACTTTTGGTCTTTGGGAATGTACACTGCATCAGTTGTCATTCACTGGCCGTTGATCTTTAGGTTCCTGCACGTCGATTTTATCATTTTTATGGAGCTATTGGAGGACATTGTACTACTTCTGATACAGACAAAGAATTGGCTTTGGCTTTCTTAAAACCTTTCTTGACCTCATCTAGTATTTTCTGGCTTTTCACTGAATTTTTCGTCTGGCGCTGCAGGCCGCACCAAGCACCGGGTTTCACGTGCTGCTTCGTTCTGAGAGTCGGAATGTTTTCCAGAGATGCTGCTCAAGAGTTTCTAGTCCTGATTTCGGTTGGTTGAATAGTTTTCTGGCGAACTGGAAAAATATCGAAGAGGCAATTTGGATTTATTTTCTTGTTTCTTCTCCTCCTTGTCAATTCGGCTTCACTCAGGGCACTGTGTTGTGCTTTCAGTCTTCCCACAGCTTCTCCAGCCTTTTCTCCTCAGCTGCTGGAGTAGTTTTCATTTGTTTTTTTACATCCCTTTTCTCTTTTTATCTTATTTTTATGATGTCCATCTTTCGCTGGCGTCTGGATATTTGAGGGCGTGTCTTCAGTTTTGGTTGTTTCACGCAATAGGCATCCCTATAAGTTTCACATACAATATCACCAAATGTGGGTCAGTGTGTGCTCTTAAGTGCTCTTTCCTTTGTTTCTGTGTGATTTCTCCCATTCCAATTTTGTGGATGGCCAGCTGATTTTCTGGCGTTTGTCATCGAGAGCCTGTATTCCTCGTCTGAAAAAAAATCAGTGCCTTCTCCACTTTTGTTTCTGATTGTCTATTAGTCTGTTTTTGAAGCAGTATGAAAAGTCCTAGATGGATTCCACTCCGTGGTTTAGCCACACAAATTAGAATCCAAATTTAGATAAAGTAATTCTCATATTGGATCACCATGGTCGCTTACCTCGACAACCGTGTGTGTGTGTGTGTGTGTGTGGACTGCGGACAGTACTCATTTTTCTGCACATGTACACGTATGAAGGGAAGTGCGTGAGAACAGTGCAGTGATCGCTGAGTGGCAGAAAGGCGCTCATTGTGCACGGCGGACAGCTGTCTAGTTCATGACCTCTTAGCGCTGACATCATTACTGTCTCTGCTATATCATGTTACGTCCTGATTGTCGGTCTGCGCCTGGACCTATCGCATTTCACATATATGTAGGCCTTAAGTTGGGCAAATGTGCACAGACGCGCAAAAACTTTGGCCCGTGCTCTCTCTCTCTCTCTCTCTCTCTCTCTCTCTCTCTCACTTTCTCGCGGGCGCGCGCACACACACACACACACACACACACACACACACACACACACACACACGCACGCACACACACACACACGCGCGCGCGCGCACGCACACACACTGACATGAACAGTGTGTGTGTGTGTGTGTGTGTGTGTGTGTGTGACATATTCGGTGATGAGCTTCTTTCACATCGTATCCGTGTTGGTCAACTTCTTTAACAGTGTAAATGTCCTGTTTACCGTCGACAACGGCCTAACGCGGACATCACGCCGTTGGTCTGCCTGCTATCGCTGACCAAGCTGACAGTGTCGGCTTCAGGCAGACCGTTGCCTGCTGTTGACGCTACATGACGGGTGCGGATCATCCTGCCCGACGATTCTTAAATGGTGCACTTTTCACTGTTCTGCACATATTTCTTAGTGTTTGGGACAAGAAATCTTATGGATATATTTCAGGCCATTTTAAAAAACCCAAGTATAAGAATTGGAAGTAAAAAGTCTCATAACCAAACAAGACTTTAAGGGGTCTTAGTTTAGATGCATTTTGGAATCAGAGAGAGTTCTGACGGTACTAGGTCAGCGACGTCATTTGAAAGTTAATACGGAGCCCTTGAGAGCCTCCTTTCACCCAATGGACATTGGCTGTTCTCCATGCAGACTTCATCCTTAGCCTTCAATGTAAGTACCGAGAAACTGAACAAAGGCATTTGACCATGACGGCTTTGAACGCATCATTTTTTTTAACACGCTGTGATCATGGCCACCATGTTAAAACCATCGTGTAACACCCTGTGATCATGGCCACAATGTTAAACCATCGTGTAACACCCCTGCGATAATGGCCACCATGTTAAACCATCGTGTAACACCCTGTGATAATGGCCACCATGTTAAACCATCGTGTAAACACCCTGTGATCATGGCCACCATGTTAGACCATCGTGTAACACGCTGTGATGATGGCCACCATGTTAAACCATCGTGTAACACGCTGTGATGATGGCCACCATGTTGACCCATCGTGTAACACCCTGTGATCATGGCCACCATGTTGACTCATCGTGTAACACCCTGTGATCATGTCCACCATGTTGACTCATCGTGTAACACCCTGTGATAATGTCCACCATGTTGACCCATCGTGTAACACGCTGTGATCATGGCCACCATGTTGACTCATCGTGTAACACCCTGTGATAATGTCCACCATGTTGACTCATCGTGTAACACCCTGTGATAATGGCCACCATGTTGACCCATCGTGTAACACCCTGTGATAATGGCCACCATGTTGACCCATCGTTTAGCAAGCAGCATGCTCCGAGCCTTGTATGAAAGCGCTGTCGCCAGCTGTGCTCCACCGCCTTGTTTCCCACAGTTCCCTAACAACAGCTGTCACTATCCACCACGTGCTGTCGCCAGTCCCTCCGGCCAGCGTTGAGCCCTCGTCGTGCTGAGCGGCCAGCGCGCATTGTATTGGCTGGGAGCGGCCGACATCCGCCCCGTCACAGAGCTGAGAGAGCGGCGGCGAGTGTTAGCGTCACTGTGTAACTGTGGGGAGGATTTCACTGTAACGGACTGTTCTGGCCTGGTGGTTTTGAGTACCCAGCTGTTTCCGGCAAAGTCGTAGGTATGTATATGTTTCGTTAAAATGTTATTATACTTACTAGTTTCTCTCTCTCTCTCTCTCTCTCTCTCTCTCTCTCTCTCTCTCTCTCTCTCTCTCTCTCTCTCTCTCTCAAACAAGTTGTAGCAGCCTGAGTTGACCTTCGTGGTCGGCTGGGTTACAAGCCATATGACATGACTGACTTATGAAATGTTTATGTATGCCTATGTGATGTTTACGTATGTCCAGTTTTGTGTGTGTGTGTGTGTGTGTGTGTGTGTGTGTGTGTGTGTGTGTGTGTGTGTGTGTGTGTACAATACGTTATAGTGAGATGCTTACTATTTTCTATTAAAAAAATTGTTTTTTTCTTATTGCTGTGTTTAATTTTGTCAAATCGATGAAATTGTTCCTTTTTGTTATTCTTTTTTTGAGGGCATAGTGTAAAACAAGCTTCCAGCTTATCTATTTACCCTCATTAAAGATTTGGAGTTTCGAGTTTCGAGTCTCTCTCTCTCTCTCTCTCTCTCTCTCTCTCTCTCTCTCTCTCTCTCTCTCTCATCAGTATCTGTGATCAGTTTAATAGTCTGAAACGGTATAAACTCTTTGAATTGTCTAGGAAACTTGACATACTGTTCACATAGCGGTTGTAATGTCATTGTCGTCCATTACTGTATTAATTATTATCGAAATGCATGCTCACGAACTTAAAGCGAATCAAAACGTTTAGCATTAGTCCTAATTAACAATTAGAACTGACGAAAGTCTGAAAGAAAAAAACAGTTCTCCAGACATTTTCTGTAGTGAAAGATATTCGGGAAGAAGAACAGTGTGAAGAATTTGTCAACAAAATGCATTCTGAATATGCTTTAAATAAACAGAAAAAAAAAAAGCCATCTCTTTGTCAGACGCAGACATACATCTTTCCTCATCGGAATTCAGTGGATGTTTAAAACTTGCCGGGGACTGCATGTTGAGGGGGATGGGGACAAAAGAAATGCCTGGTTCCATAAAGAATGCAGAGAGAACAGAAAATGTGTGAGAAGGACATTGCAAA
>JADBJO010000914.1:240000-252500 GCA_016801955.1 Conus betulinus | reverse complement strand
GGTTAGTGCGTGAGTCATTTAAGTGGAAAATGAGCATGTCCAGAGGGGCATGGGTTCGAATCCCAGCCATGGCTCATCCCAAGATGGGAAAAAAGGGGGGCAGCAGATGGACATCCGGAGTCATGAACCGGGTGTGGCCCAACCCCCCTAGAGTGTCAGGAGATAAGGGCTGAAACACTTGCTTGAAGGGGGCTTCTCTTCTGAGGACTCTCTGCTGCCACGCTCTCCACGAGTTTCTTTCTACTGAGGAACGCACACACACACACACACACACACACACACACACACACACACATTTGTATAGACATACACACACACAGGCACAGACACATGCCCATCTCTCTCGTACACACGCTCAAGTAGTATTACTTTTCCTGAAAATGTTAAACTGAAGAATAGCTACACACACACACACACGCGCGCGCGCGCACGCTCGCGCACACACACACACACACTCACTCACACACACACACACACACACACACACACACACACACACACACACACACACACACACTTGTTAGTCAGCAGTCTGAATTAGCGAGAAAGACAATCCGAATGAACTTCAAAACAAGATGAAACGTCTTCGCCTGAGAGTGACCTTGATGCTGTACACAAGCTGTTTACACAGGAAGGGAGAACACTGTCTCTCCCAGCAGGCGCAGAGGAACATTCACTCATTTGAAATGGAACTGTTCTGAATTCCTGCACGTTTTCGGCAATAGCTGTCAGCAACGTCATCACCATGTTGACTTGCTGTGCATTTGGTTTCACTCCACTGTGCACTGATGGAAGTTCATGTTATTTGTGTGCGTTCCAAGTATAGAACATCATGTCTATGTCTGACAATGGACTGGCACCTCTTTGTCCAGTTCTTCGTCTCCTATGTCTGACAATGGACTGGCACCTCTTTGTCCATTTCTTTCATCCCTGCGTCCTGCAATGGACGAGCACCTCTTTGTCCAGTTCTTCGCCCCCTATGTCTGACAATGGACTAGCACCTCTCTGTCCAGTTGCCGGCAGTGTACTGTACACAGCCGCTGTAGCGTGACCCAGGGTCACGTGTAGTGGCGATGAAGACTGGTGGCGTGTTGCGTCACGTCGCGGTCACAGCAGGGTAAATGCTACAACACAGTGCCATTCTTGGTTCGACTGGTGGGAAACCAGATAGCAGGACAGTGCATGGTGGGTAGGTTGTCATGGAAACGACAGAAAGCCAGCCCAAGGTTCTTCACCTCTTCATTCACATTCCGTCTGGCAGCACGGACTTCATCTCAGCTTTTGGCAGCACGGACTTCATCTCAGCCTTCTGGCAGCACGGACTTCATCTCAGCTTTTGGCAGCACGGACTTCATCTCAGCCTTCTGGCAGCACGGACTTCATCTCAGCCTTCTGGCAGCGCGGACTTCATCTCAGCTTTTGGCAGCACGGACTTCATCTCAGCTTTTGGCAGCACGGACTTCATCTCAGCCTTCTGGCAGCACGGACTTCATCTCAGCTTTTGGCAGCACGGACTTCCTCTCAGCCTTCTGGCAGCACGGACTTCATCTCAGCCTTCTGGCAGCACGGACTTCCTCTCAGCCTTCTGGCAGCACGACTTCATCTCAGCGGGTTGCTGATAGCCCGACAAAACATCATGCTAGCTGTACGTGGGGTAGATTGATTGCTCTTTACCGCTCACCCGGGACCTGTTTGCAAAAGTTCACATGTATCAGCTCATGCTTATGTTTTGTGGATAGTTTGCCGAGAACCTAGACATGTCTGTCTGAAACAAACCATATGTTTTCAGTCCACAGAAACCAGTTATCAGCACTATCCATCGCTCGGGGCGAGATAAACTCATCGAAGACTTGTGCTACTGCATCCAAGCGAATATCCTATGCTCTACTCAGTCATCCAGGGAATGTGCTGCTTCACTGGCCAGCTTGACAACTAGTCCAGGGTGAGAGTGATGTGCCCGTTTAGTGGGTGTTGCAGGGATGAAAAATCCCAGGAAGTGAAAAGCGATGGTGGTACGGGCAGTGGAGATATCTGTTGGATTCTTCCCCTTGTGCCACCCCCGGGGCCTTGTGTCTTTGCCTTGTGTTGTGACAATGGCTGCATGTCGTCCACGCTTGCTTGCTTGCTCTGTTTCTGTTCTGCTCTGCTTTTGCTTTTCTCTGCCTGTTTGTGGTGCTGTATGTAGTTGTTACCTGGCACAGGTATTTGACATAAGCGGGACATTCTTGCGGTGTTAGTCCCCTGGGTCGGCATAGCTTCTTTCACTTCAAGACCGATCGTGCGTGGTTTCCAACCACATCCTCCCAGAGGTGACCCACGGTAACTGGGCAGCCTGAGCCCCTAGGCTAAACACGGCGGATCTAGAGGAGTCAACATCGATAAAATAAAAATTGTCAAAGCAAGCTCCAACGCAGATGCGGATGCAATTCCCCAACGGCTGTGAAGGCGGATGAGAGCGACGCCCCGCTGCAGTTCACAGCAGTGGGGGGTTAGGGCGACGCCCCGCTGCAGTTCACAGCAGTGGGGGGTTAGGGCGACGCCCCGCTGCAGTTCACAGCAGTGGGGGGTTAGGGCGACGCCCCGCTGCAGTTCACAGCAGTGGGGGGTTAGGGCGACGCCCCGCTGCAGTTCACAGCAGTGGGGGGTTAGGGCGACGCCCTAGGGCGACGCCCTGCTGCAGTTCACAGCAGTGGGGGTTAGGGCGACGCCCCGCTGCAGTTCACAGCAGTGGAGGGTTAGGGCGACGCCCCGCTGCAGTTCACAGCAGTGGGGGGTTAGGGCGATGCCCCGCTGCAGTTCACAGCAGTGGGGGTTAGGGCGACGCCCCGCTGCAGTTCACAGCAGTGGGGGGTTAGGGCGACGCCCCCCGCTGCAGTTCACAGCAGTGGGGGGTTAGGGCGACGCCCCGCTGCAGTTCACAGCAGTGGGGGGTTAGGGCGACGCCCCGCTGCAGTTCACAGCAGTGGGGGGTTAGGGCGACGCCCCGCTGCAGTTCACAGCAGTGGGGGGTTAGGTGTGACGCCCCGCTGCAGTTCACAGCAGGGGGGGGGGGGGGGGTAGGGCTGCCTACGTACGTATGCAAAGACTGGACGCCGGCGGAGTCTGCGGAAGAAACCTTTATGGTTCAACGGGAGAGAAAAGTGGTTACAGCAATGCACTGTGGAGTGCACAGAGCTAGATGAGGCACGTAGAACATCTAGGTCATCCACCACATCCGTCTCCATCTCCAACTGTCTCGACCTTGTCTTGCAGGTGGTCTCGGACGAGAGAGTGAGGTCGACGACGCGCAACTCTTCAGAACAGATGGAAAGCTGCTAACCTCAAGAGGCTTCAGGCAAAAACTAAGGTTGTGACAGACATCGTCAGGGACTTTCTGTTTGTCTGCACCCCCAATACTGGCTCAGAAACTGACATTTTAATCGAGCACCGACAAGTATTCTGTAGCTTGCGCCAACTTCAGTCTCACCATAAATACAAAGAAGACAGAATACCACACCAGGCAGACCCTACAATAAGCCTAACATGACGCTCAGTGGTGTGACACTCGCAGCAGTAAGCAAATTCACCTACCTTGGCAGCACTCTGTTCCAGAGTGTCACCATTGACGATGAAGCGAGCGTAAGAATTGCAAAAGCAAGCGCAGCCTTTGGCAGTCCACACACCAATGTTTGGAATAGAAGAGGCATCAGTCTCGAGACCAAGCTGAAGGTGCACAGAACAGTTGTTCTCCTCACACTCCTCTACGCATGTGAAACGTGGACAGTGTACCACGTCATGGCAAGAAGCTGAATCACTTCCAGCCAACCTGCCTCAGAAGAAAGTTAAATATAAGATGGCAGGGTAAAATCCCAGACACAAAGGTGCTTGACCAAGCAGGCTTGCCGAGTATCCACACCATCCTAACGCTGTCTCTGCTTGCATGGGCAGGTCTTGTAGCTTGCATGCCAGACCACTAGGTACCCAAGAGACTCTTCTACGGTGAGCTGCAACATGGAGTACCTGCCCATGGAAGTCAGAAGAAACGCTACAAAGACACTCAAAAACATCCTTGAAATCGTTTAACATCAACCCTGACACCTGGGAACAAACTGCAATGGATCGAGCTAGATGGCGCTTCTCTATCCACAAAGGTGCCAATTTATGTGAAAAAAGGAGGACAGCTGCAGCGCAACAATAGAGAAAGGCAAGGAAAGCCCACGCAAGCAATCTAGAGAACGTCTCCTACATTCCCTGTCCAAGCTGTCACTGCACATCCTGTGCACGTATTGGCTTGATCAGCCACCTGCGTATCCACAAACCGTCTCAACCCCCACCACCTCAAGATGACTGAAGTGGTCCTCGTCGACGGACGAACGACGAACGAACGTTTCTATCAAGTCAATTTTTTTTACGCAACTATTTGATCTAGTCATTGATATGCCAATGGTATTGCACCCACACGCCGCTCATCCTGACTCCTCCACCACAGTTGCAGCCCTGTCCAACCCGCCACAGTCCCAGTACCGCAAATCCACAGTCAATCAGTCCATGTCAAGTCGTCCTGAGGCAATCCACCAGAGGAGACACTGCACTGATACTCAAGTCAGGTCGGTGGTGTTCAGCGGTGAAAATCGAACATAGGACTCTTCAGCAGGCAGACCGCGACAATAACCACTTTGCTACGACGGCTGTTTAGATTGCTGTGGGCTTTGTTGGCTTGTGTCAGACCAGTCAGGAACCGGGAAGCATCATTCAGGGTGATGAAGATACTGATGACGCGACCTTTGCTCTGTGCAGGATGGTCAGTTCATTCTTTTTGTCTGAGCTTAATAATGCCAGCTTTGCTTACCAAACAATCAGAGCTCTGTTAGGGCGTGTCTGGTGGTTCTAATTTCATAAACCGTGTGTGTGTGTGTGTGCATTTGTGTGTGTCTGTGTGTGTCTGTGTGTGCGCGTGCGCTGCATGGTTCTAAAACTTTTTTTTGTGCAAATGTGTCATTTGGCAGCAGTCTACTTATCTCCAAAACCTGAGCCCTCCATCAGTTCACCTCGCTTCTTCTCCCCACCTGAGCCCTCCATCAGTTCACCTCACTTCTTCTCCCCACCTGAGCCCTCCATCAGTTCACCTCTCTTCTTCTCCCCACCTGAACCCTCCATCAGTTCACCTCGCTTCTTCTCCCCACCTGAACCCTCCATCAGTTCACCTCACTTCTTCTCCCCACCTGAACCCTCCATCAGTTCACCTCACTTCTTCTCCCCACCTGAGCCCTCCATCAGTTCACCTCGCTTCTCCCCACCTGAGCCCTCCATCAGTTCACCTCGCTTCTTCTTCTCCCCACCTGAGCCCTCCATCAGTTCACCTCACTTCTTCTCCCCCACCTGAGCCCTCCATCAGTTCACCTCACTTCTTCTCCCCACCTGAACCCTCCATCAGTTCACCTCACTTCTTCTCCCCACCTGAACCCTCCTCACCTCGCTTCTTCTCCCCACCGTCCCCTTTTTCCAACTCCCCCCCCCCCCCCCCCCCCCTTCTTCTTTCAAGGACAGATTTTCGGCTGGCTAACTTCACTTGTTCTCTCCTCGCTATTCCCCTCATTTTTCAGCATGATCAATCGCCTTCCCCCCCCCCCCCCCCCCCCCCCCCCCCCCCCATTTTCCCAGTCAAATGTTGTCAATATTCAAGCAGCAGCAGCAGCAGTAACAGTTGTAGTACCAATAGCAGCACGCAGTGGTGGTGGTGGTAGTCGTAGCAGGGACTGGTAATATTGTGCCAAGGCTTTATGGACAATGTATGCACCATCCATGTGACAAATAAATTTTTGTTTTGTTTGACTATGGTATAAATGCAGCAAATACTCGAAAACATCAAGGTTACACACACGTTACTGCAGTTTCACTGAATCAGCTTCAACACTGGACAGACAGATAATGTGCCATTCAGATGGGGTAGGCAGCAATGCAGGGTGAAATGTGGGAACAGGGGTCAGTTTTACGCTAATTTGAAAGAGTCCAGTGCTGGTTTTTGACGAAGAGGAAGAGAAAAGGTTTCTCTCGCTGTGAAGATCAGAGCAACATATCTGGTAGGACTGCTATATGCAGAGACATTATTTGCTTACTTTAATTTAGATATCGTAATAATCATAATAATAATGATAATAATAATAGTAATAATAATAATAATAGTAACATAACAACAATCATAACATTCATGATGATAATAGTAATAATTATAACAATAGTAATAATAATAGTAATATAAATAAAAATAATCATAACATAACATTTAAAAAGCGCCTTGCCAAACGTTTTAGGCTTTGAAAATCCACAATCTTGGGCAAATGGCTGCCTACCTGGGTAGTGCCGACTAAAGAGCTGTCTGCCGGCGCTTCATTCAGTCGTTTCCCGTGTCTTCCAGTCAATATCGTTATATCAATTTCCTACTTGCTTCATTCTTACAATTTCTCACCAGGGCGCATTGTATGTGTAACGTGTCACCCATTCCAACGGCCAAACTGGCCTTCTCTTCCAAAAGTTGGTGATGGGATTTTTTGCATGTGTGCAAGAGGTTATGCGTGCATTCACATACGGAATGTCGGTGTGTAATCTCGTTCGAAGAGCTATGTGGGAAATGGAGTCAGAACCAATGTTAACACCGTGGGAAAAATCCTCCTGCACCGAGCAGCCTCAAGATCACCAAGATGACCAGTCCGGCGCTCTACCAACTGAGCTATTGCGGCCCCAGAATGATACGATGTTCATTGACACCACAGGAAAGATGGGCTGATAGAGAGCGTGAGAAATGAAGCATGATGTTGTCACACGTGGCACCCAGCTGGAACCGACACTGGAACTGAAATTGACACCAGAGGTCACGGCCCACGTCATATGGCCATGCACGTGGTCGTGAGCGTGAGTGAGTGTGTGTGTGTGTGTGTGTGTGTGTGTGTGTGTGTGTGTGTGTGTGTGTGTGTGCAAAAACAGTACGCTCTACCGAACTTTCCGAAGGGCGTACTCGCTCTGTGTGTGTGTGTGTGTGTGTGTGTGTGTGTGTGTGTGTGTGTGTGTGTGTGTGTACGTGTGTGGGCGCCGCGTGTGCGCGCTCGCGCTGCGCCAGAATGCAACCCCCGTGACTGATGTGACTTTTCCACACCATCAGATCTCTCTCTCTCTTTCTCTCTCTCTCTCTCTCTCTCTCTCTCTCTCTCTCTCTCTCTCTCTCTCTCTCTCATAATAGATACAGATCTGCTGATAGTATTGGGCTGTTATGTCCTCTGCGCAAAAAAAAAAATCTCAGGAGAATGGAGTACATTTTGTCCATTGTTGCCCTGCTTACAAGAGCTGAATTTATCAGGAAAAATTTTTTGTAGGTAACCATCCATATTTAAATGGTTTTATTGATGTCGTCATCCTCTGCCCAAGATGTTTAAAAAATTCTGCTTGTTTTTGTACGAGGCTTTTAGGGTAAGAGAATGATCTGTTTCTTAATCAGAATGACATGCTCATATTGATTTCCTTATTGTAACTACTTCAAATTAAATGCAGGTCTTTTTGTGTTTTTGTTTTTTCTTCGTAAATTTGTATGTTTAATGTACTCACCCCTTCATTAGGGCAAAGGCCTATGAATGATTAAATCTCTCTCTCTCTCTCTCTCTCTCTCTCTCTCTCTCTCTCTCTCTCTCTCTCTCTCTCTCTCTCTCTCTCTCTGTGCGTGCGTGCGTGCGTGCGTGTGGTGTGTGTGTACACATAGATAGAAGGTATGTGTGTATACATATATACATACATATTCATACATTTGTATATACATTTCATATATATATATATCCATATATACATACATACATTCACATACACACACAGATAGATAGATAGACGTGTGTATGTGTGTGTGTGTGTGTGTGTGTGTGTGTGTGTGTGTGTGTGTGTGTGTGTGAGAGAGAGAGAGAGAGAGACAGACAGACAGACAGAGAGAGAGAGAGAGAGAGAGAGAGAGAGAGAGAGAGAGAGTGTTGTGTGTGTGTGTAGTATGAACAACTACATGGTAGAGGAGAGGATAGCCAGTGTAGGTGGATTTGATAATCAACCCTTCAGCCTTTGAAAGACTTCATCAAAGTGAAAGGAAGCACAGTCAAATTGCATGGAATGAGCATTAAAGAGAAAGAGTGAAGACGCACAGATGATTTAGTCAAGGACTTCAATTTCCCTTCGGAGTGGCATACTCCTCTCAGTACCATGGCATACCCCTACACAGGGAACACATACATAGGCCACACACCTCTACACAGGGAACATATACATAGGCCATACCCCTACACAGGGAACACGTACATAGGCAATACCCTACACAGGGAACACATACATAGGCCATACCCCTACACAGGGAACACATACATAGGCCATTCCCCTACACAGGGAACATATAGGCCATAGCCCTACACAGGGAACACACATAGGCCATACCCTTACAAAGGGAACACATACATAAGCCACACCCCTACACAGGGAACACATGCATAGGCCATACCCCTACACAGGGAACACACATACATAGGCCACACCCCTACATAGGGAACACACATACGCCATACCCCTACACAGGGAACATAGGCCACATTCCTACACAGGGAACACATACATAGGCCACACCCCAACACAGGGAACACATACATAGGCCACACCCCTACACAGGAAACACATACATAGGCCATACCCCTACACAGGGAACATATACACAGGCCATACACCTACACAGGGAACATAGGCCACACCCTTACACAGGGAACACATACATAGGCCACACCCCTAAACAGGGAACACATACATAGGCCACACCCCTACACAGGGAACACATACATAGGCCATACCCCTACACAGGGAACATAGGCCACCCCCCTACACAGGGAACACATACATAGGCCATACCCCTACACAGGGAACACACATAGGCCATACCCTACTCAGGGGAAACATAGGCCACACCCCTACACAGGGAACGCATACATAGGCCATACCCCTACACAGGGAACATAGGCCACACCCCTACACAGAGAACACACATAGGTCACACCCCTACACGGGGAACACATACATAGGCCATACCCCTACACAGGGAACACATACATAGGTCATACCCCTACACAGGGAACACATACATAGGCCACACCCCTACACAGGGAACACATACATAGGCCATACCCCTACACAGGGAACATAGGCCACACCCCTACACAGGGAACACATACATAGGCCGCACCCCTACACAGGGAAAACATGCATAGGCCGCACCCCTACACAGGCAACACATACATAGGCCATACCCCTACACACAGGGAACACGTACATAGGCCACACCCCTACACAGGGAACACACAGAGGCCATACCCCTACACAGGGAACATAGGCCACAACCCTAGACAGGGAACACATACATAGGTCACACCCCTAAACAGGGAACACATACATAGGCCACACCTCTACACAGGAAACACATACATAGGCGATACCTCTACACAGGGAACATATACATAGGCCATACCCCTACACAGGGAACATAGGCCACACCCCTACACAGGGAACACATATATAGGCCACACCCCTACACAGGGAACACATACATAGGCCATACCCCTACACAGGGAACACATACATAGGCCATACCCCTACACAGGGAACACACATAGGCCATACCCCTACACAGGGACACACATACATAGGCCACACCCCTACACAGGGAACACATACATAGGCCATACCCCTACACAGGGAACACATACATAGGCCATAGCCCTACACAGGGAACACACATAGGCCATACCCCTACACAGGGAACATAGGCCACAACCCTAGACAGGGAACACATACATAGGTCACACCCCTACACAGGGAACATACATAGGCCACACCCCTACACAGGAAACACATACATAGGCCATAGAGCTACACAGGGAACACACATAGGCCATACCCTTACAAAGGGAACACAGAGAAAGAGTGAAGACGCACAGATGATTTAGTCAAGGACTTCAATTTCCCTTCGGAGTGGCATACTCCTCTCAGTACCATGGCATACCCCCCTACACAGGGAACACATACATAGGCCACACCTCTACACAGGGAACATATACATAGGCCATACCCCTACACAGGGAACACGTACATAGGCAATACCCCTACACAGGGAACACATACATAGGCCATACCCCTACACAGGGAACACATACATAGGCCATTCCCCTACACAGGGAACATATAGGCCATAGCCCTACACAGGGAACACACATAGGCCATACCCTTACAAAGGGAACACATACATAAGCCACACCCCTACACAGGGAACACATGCATAGGCCATACCCCTACACAGGGAACACACATACATAGGCCACACCCCTACATAGGGAACACACATACGCCATACCCCTACACAGGGAACATAGCCACATTCCTACACAGGGAACACATACATAGGCCACACCCCAACACAGGGAACACATACATAGGCCACACCCCTACACAGGAAACACATACATAGGCCATACCCCTACACAGGGAACATATACACAGGCCATACACCTACACAGGGAACATAGGCCACACCCTTACACAGGGAACACATACATAGGCCACACCCCTAAACAGGGAACACATACATAGGCCACACCCCTACACAGGGAAACACATACATAGGCCATACCCCTACACACAGGGAACACATACATAGGTCACACCCCTACACAGGGAACACATACATAGGCCACACCCCTACACAGGAAACACATACATAGGCCATAGAGCTACACAGGGAACACACATAGGCCATACCCTTACAAAGGGAACACACATACATAAGCCACACCCTACACAGGGAACACATGCATAGGCCATACCCCTACACAGGGAACACATACATAGGCCACACCCCTACATAGCGAACACACATACGCCATACCCCTACACAGGGAACATAGGCCACACCCCTACACAGGGAACACATACATAGGCCACACCCCTACACAGGGAACACATACATAGGCAATACCCCTACACAGGGAACACATACATAGGCCACACCCCTACACAGGGAACACACATAGGCCATACCCCTACACAGGGAACACATACATAGGCCACACCCCTACACAGGGAACACATACATAGGCCACACCCCTACACAGGGAACACATACATAGGCCACACCCCTACACCAGGGAACACACATAGGCCATACCCCTACACAGGGAACATAGGCCACAACCCTAGACAGGGAACACATACATAGGTCACACCCCTACACAGGGAACACATACATAGGCCACACCCCTACACAGGAAACACATACATAGGCCATACCTCTACACAGGGAACATATACATAGGCCATACCCCTACACAGGGAACATAGGCCACACCCCTACACAGGGAACACATACATAGGCCACACCCCTACACACAGAAACACATACATAGACCACACCCCCACACAGGGAACACACATAAATAGGCCATACCCCTACACAGGGAACATAGACCACATCCCTACACAGGGAACACACATAGGCCATACCCCTACACAGGGAACACACATAGGCCATACCCCTACACAGGGAACAAAGGCCACACCCCTACACAGAGAACACATACATAGGCCATACCCCTACGCAGGGAACATAGGCCACACCCCTCCACAGGGAATACACATAGGTCACACCCCTACACAGGGAACACATACATAGGCAATACCCCTACACAGGGAACACATACATAGGCCATACACCTACACAGGGAACACTACATAGGTCATACCCTACACAGGGAAACACATACATAGGCCACACCCCTACACAGGGAACACATACATAGGCCACACCCCTACACAGGGAACATATACATAGGCCATACCCCTACACAGGGAACATATACATAGGCCACACCCCTACGCAGGAAACATATACACAGGCCACACACCCCTACACAGGGAACACATACATAGGCCATAGCCCTACACAGGGAACACACATAGGTCATACCCCTATACAGGGAACATAGGCCATACCCCTACACAGGGAACACATACATAGGTCATACCCCTACACAGGGAACACATACATAGGCCACATCACTACACAGGGAACACATGCATAGGCCATACCCCTACACAGGGAACACACATAGGCCATACCCCTACACAGGGAACAAAAGCCACACCCCCCTACACAGAGAACACATACATAGGCCATACCCCTACGCAGGGAACATAGGCCACACCCCTCCACAGGGAACACACATAGGTCACACCCCTACACAGGGAACACATACATAGGCAATACCCCTACACAGGGAACACATACATAGGCCATACACCTACACAGGGAACACATACATAGGTCATACCCTACACAGGGAACACATACATAGGTCACACCCCCTACACAGGGAACACATACATAGGCCACACCCCTACACAGGGAACATATATATAGGCCATACCCCTACACAGGGAACATATACATAGGCCACACCCCTACA
>JADBJO010000914.1:230000-235000 GCA_016801955.1 Conus betulinus | reverse complement strand
TCATGATTTAGGTGTGGAAGCTGGAATTAAAACGAGCAGTGAATGTTGCTGAAAATGTCAAACAAACAAGTAAATAAACAACCTCCATCGAGTATGATTATCTTCAGGGGCAGTCTATTTCTCGTTAACCTGCCATTGACCAACCTATATCTCTGCATTCAGACGGAACCACAAACAACTGGTGCAGGCAGATGACAGATGATGCAATGACATGCCTGCTGTTGGTTATTCATTTCATTTAGTGACGGAGTGATGGCGTATTTTCCTCCATGTGTTCACTGTTTACCTAACACATTTTGACATCAAGCTCAGTCTACATTTTGCAAGCTGATCTCTTGAGTGAAGCAAATTTGATCGTAAAGAATTCCAAACTATTCTGGCATGGGAGCTTGTAGATTTATGGATTTCATTTTGAAATACGGCGTTTTCACCAGGCTCTTTCGGTGTTGAGATGTATTTGACATTTCCAGACATTCATATCAATTGTTTCCCCTCTATTTTCACTCACTTTGCTTTCTAAACAGTGTTTACCTTTCTTTACTTTCATCTGCTATTTTTCTTTTGCTGCACATTTTACTTTTGTTTATTTTGTATTGTTGACACTTTTTTTCGGTCGTTATGACTTATAATACACCAGGTTTTGTTTACAAACAGGCGACCACGTTGCAGGACAATCTGTGGCAGTATTGTATAAACACTATACACAGCGCAGCGAGTGACCACTGGCCGTCTGTTCTGCAGTGCCTGCTGGCCTGCAAGGCCTGTGCCTGTGTTGTTGGTGGCACCGCCATGTTGGTCATCACTCCTCAATTAAGCCATTACACGTCTGGACACATTAGCCACAAATTAGCCTCAAGGTCGGATTTCATCGGCCTGAAGGACGTCAGCAATTGAGTCAGCACGTGCTGAGTTAATGAACCTATTTGAGAGATAGCTGTGTTGTGTTTATTCCTGTCTTCCTTGGCATAATTTCATGGTCTGTGTGTAATGATAGCTTTCATTGGGCCCCGCGTGGTCTGATAACATGGACATCGAAAGTACCCTTCATAGCCATTGAAGGGCAAGACAATTACACCATTGTGTGTGTGTGTGTGTGTGTGTGTGTGTGTGTGTGTGTGTGTGTGTGTGGGCATGCATGCGTACGTGCGTGCGTGCGTGCATGTGTGTGTGTGTGTGTGTGTGTGTGTGTGTGTGTGTGTGTGTGTGTGTGTGTGTGTGTGTGTGTGTGTGTGTGTGTGTGTGTGTGTGTGGAGAAAAGGGGAAAGGGGAGCACGAGGAAGGAGGAGGCATCAATATCTTGCAGCACGTCATTCTTGGGAAAAAAGCGGAGTCATTTTTCTGCCGCTGTACTGTTTCTCTCTCTTGTCCTATCTTGTGCCACACAATGCTTCGTCGCTCTCTCTGGCTCTCCTAGCTTACAGCCTACATGCAGGTCAGCCTCATGTCAAGGTTCCACAGGTCGCTTTGGGGTAACTTGCCAGAAAAGACCATGCGCTACTGCTGAGTGACCTTAGTAGTGTTCAGTGGGGCCTGCTCCAGTTCAATCTATGGGACAAATTTATACTACCTTCTCAATGACAACAAATACTCTGCCAAATGGCACATGAGTGTGCGCCCCTTCCTCCTCATCGTTCTCCTCCTCTTTCTTCGCCAGTGACCACTATGTTCACTAAACCACAGTCTGCATGAGCTGTGAAGAGTTTGGTTTGCACACACCAGAAGCATGTAAAGGGCAGGGGTATTCAAGGAAATCATCACAAAGGTCACACGAGAGCAAGGCTGGAGGAAACGCATGATGAAAGGCTTCTTGTTTATTCTGATCATTGGGATAATGATGGTGGAGCTTTGGAGTTCCAGCTTGCTGGGAGGCTGCAGGGCAGAGCTACAGTCTACGCTGACTTCCGTGATATATCTCAGCACCAACCAGGGCGGAGAGAGAGACACATGTAGTGCTGGTCAGAAAACTTACGTCACATTCCAAGAGGCGCATTTATAAAGTTGATTTAGCTCGATTCTGTCAATATGATCTTTTCTTTTGGGGCTACACTAAACAACATGTATGTTTCAGAGTGACTGAAGATGATCTCTGTGGAAAACACCACTGCTGAACTGGAGAACCTGACGAAGGACAACGGAGAGATTTCAGCCCGTGATGACGTCACAGCAGACAGACTGACGGAGGACACGTCCTGTGCGCGCAGACTGAGGAGATTTCTGCGGGTCAACCTTCTGCTGATTCTGACCTGTGCTGGCATCATCCTGGGCTTTGCCATTGGCTTCGTCGTTCGAGAATTCCATCCTTCTAAAGATGCTTTGATGTGGCTAGGTAAGCTGCTGAAAGACAGTGTGTGCACCTTCACCAACACGTGACTGACCTTCACCAACACGTGACTGACCTTCACCAACATGTGACTGACCTTCACCAACACGTGACTGACCTTCACCAACACGTGACTGACCTTCACCAACACGTGACTGACTGGCGCTGTCACAAACACACATGCACGCATACAATTGTTCTCAAGCACAAACGCACGCACACACTCACGCAGGCAGGCAGACAAGCGGACAGCACGCACGCACGCATGCGTGCACGCATGCACACGCACACACACCAACACAGAGAGAGAGAGAGAGAGAGAGAGAGAGAGAGAGAGAGAGGAACCTGAGGAACCTTCTGATGCCCAGCAAACCACCAGCAGTGCAACATCAAGCGTCTGCCACAGATTCATTGGTAAGGTTGCTTCAAATGCACAGCGAAACGATGTGTTCTGTGCAAGGAACACCTGGAGGAAACGACCTCGTTCAAGAGTGTTCGCACAGGTCACCAGTTCCAAAATAAGGGACTCAGCTAAATGTAAAAGTACCAACCTAGTGTACCTGATCAACTGTGGACATTGCCAGGATGTACAGTATGTTGGTGAGACGGTAAACACCCTACAAACACGCTTCAGTGGTCATCGCTCTGACATCATCAGAAAGCAAGATACACTTGTAGCACGCCATTTCTGTGGACCTGGACACCAGCTGTCAGATTTGAAATGTTGTGTGATTGAACTCATAAAGACCACAGACACACAGAAAAGAAAAGACAGAGAGAGGATGTGGAGACACAAGTTGAAGACCAACTACCCTTTTGGTCTCAATGTGTGGGATTAGTTTGGTTCAGCGAAGGGCAAAGTTCCCAGGGCAGATTGTTCACGTACCAACTAATCCCACACATAGAGACTTCATCCAGGCATCACTATTTATCATACAGTAATGAGGGGGGTGGGGGGATTAATGACGTAAAAAACACACATTACGTCAACTAGTTTTGACGCCGACTTCCATGGTCAGCTGAGGAAGGTTTGCTAAAACCGAAAGCGCTTCTATAAAATGCTTTGGGTGTTTGTTGTTTTTTTTATTTGAATAAGTTATATCCTTTCATATGATACTGCTGAAAAAAACGATGATATCAAACGTAAAGCTTCATATTCCCTACAGTCAAACAGGAAATGGCCTTCGTCTTCTACACCGTTAGAACATAAAAGACACATGACAGAAAGATTTGTATTAAACCATATTCTGTTCGCATAAAACCCTAGGGATCTAGTTCTAAGCCATGCCAGATTATCCTGGTGCCATTTATTGCGTTACATCGTTGCGGTATTTCTCCGATTGGAATATGTCTTTAAAAGAGCTGTACCATATACCTGTCTACATAAACGTTTCTCAGATAGTCGAATGTGTTTACCCCAGTACCTACCATATTTAACGTAGCTTATAAGCAAAGAGAACCTGCATGATTCTCCAAGCACATTTCATTCGAAGAGTGAAGAGGTATATTAAGAAATCTCTTGACCGCAAAAGTATGAGCATTTTCTATTTGAGAGAGAGAGAGAGAGAGAGAGAGAGAGAGAGAGAGAGAGAGAGAGAGAGAGAGAGAGAGTTACTATGATAGTTCATGACTATGATTTATCGTGGGTTTTGTTATCCACTCTTGTTTCCCATCTTGGATAGCTGTCTAAGGTGCTCATCCATCTTGGATAGCTGTCTAAGGTTCTCTTCCATCTTGGATAGCTGTCTAAGGTTCTCTTCCCATCTTGGATAGCTGTCTAAGGTTCTCTTCCATCTTGAATCGTTGTCTAAGTTTCTTTTTTTCATTTGTATGGAATGATGTTCTTTTCATTGAAGTGGGGTGTTTATTTTTCAATTTAGTTGCAAAGTGAGACGACTGCAGGCGGAAATCCAAACAAATCTGAAATAAATGTTAGCGAACCGCCAAGAGAAACGTGGACAAACGAGTCACAAAAAACAAAACACGACGCGTTCCGACCTCTTAGGTCTTCTTCAGGTAAGACACAAACAACGAAAATGAACGAATTTAGTACTTAACTTCGATCTCTTCACTCTTCAGCGCAAGGTAGGTTGGCGTGAACGCCCACGCTATGTTGATTTTTCCATTTAACATGTCACCTACTGATGATCAAAAAAATAATTGAGTAATATGTTAGATTTTCCACTGGTTTATCTAAAAAGTTCATTTCTTAATTAGATTTTGATCGAACCGTTGCGTATTTTTTTATATATATTTCACTGAGGTCATGATTTGCCTTTGACATGACAGAGGAACTGAAAATACACGTGTGTCAAGTCAAGTCAAGTCAAGTCAAAATAATCTTATTGGGGGTTAAAGAACAAGCTTTCCAGCTTGTTTACATCCTGCCCTCATACACAAGAAAGAAGCTATTACAACATACAACCACAAGCTCAAAACATTTTTGAAAGGACACAATTCTATTATGCAAACACATAACTCTTCTATCAAATATGAAACAATACTGAAACTATTGTTGGAACGTCAAGTTCAAACACACACACACACACACACACACACACACACACACACACACACACACACACACACACACACACACACACACACACACACAGAGAGAGAGAGAGAGAGAGAGAGAGAGAGAGAGAGTGGGTGTAGGTGTGTAAGTGACCTTTTGTTC
>JADBJO010000914.1:217500-227500 GCA_016801955.1 Conus betulinus | reverse complement strand
GTCAGAAAGACTTGAAAACCCATCAATCAAAATGACGGCAAATCTAAAGTGCGCCAAATGAAAAGTTCTCCTTGCAGTTACCAGGGGCCTGGTAAGGTCGTGTGCCTCAACATTCTACAGGGTACAGTGAAGGGTGGACATGTATCTCCCCATGACTACAGGTTAGATTGAAGGGTTGACATGTATCTCCCCATGACTACAGGTTAGATTGAAGGGTTGACATGTATCTCCCCATGACTACAGGTTAGATTGAAGGGTTGACATGCATCTTGCCATGACTCCCTGTCCACGACTATTCTACAGGGTAGACTGAAGGGTTGACATGTATCCCCCATGACTCCCTGTCCACGACCATTCTACAGGGTAGACTGAAGGGTTGACATGTATCTCCCCATGACTCCCTGTCCACGACTATTCTACAGGGTAGATTGAAGGGTTGACATGTATCTCCCCATGACTCCCTGTCCCACGACCATCTCTACAGGGTAGATTGAAGGGTGGACATGTATCTCCCCATGACTCCCTGTCCACGACTATTCTACAGGGTAGATTGAAGGGTGGGCAAGTATCTTGCCATGATTGCCTGTTGTTTTACCTGTCTTTGGCCATTCTACAGGGTATAGTGGAAAGTGAACATGTATCTCGCCACGGCCTCCTGTCCGTGACCATTCTACAGAGGAGGATGAGTACAGACCTCACCCTGACTCCGTGTTCATGACATTCCAGAGGACATAGTGGAGGGTGGACATGCATCACGCCATGACTTCCTGTCCTAGACTATCTCACAGGAGACAGTGAAAGGTAGCAGTGAACCTTTTGTTTTTGCTCCTTGTCCTTGACCATTCTACTGGCACAGTGGAGGGTGGACATGTATCTGTCCATGGCCCCCCTGTCCTAGACCACCCCATAGGATACAGTGGATGGTGGACATGTAAGTGATATATGTCCCTGTCCTAGACCACCCCACAGGATACAGTGGAAGGTGGACATGTATGTGATATGTGTCAATGGCTCCCTTTCCTAGACCACCCCACAGGACACGATAGACACGTGTCTCAGCATGACTCCCCACCGTGGCGGGTGGGGGTCTCAGCAGCAGGGTGAGAAGTTGTGGAAGACCTCATGAAGCGGTGGACTGGTCAGGCCAGCTGTGTTGTGTGTATCAGGACAAGACAGAGGGCTGTGGTCATCACTAACTACCCAGTGTCCACCCTGGCCCCATGCTTACCTTGCTGCCCCCTGAGAGGACAACGAACACGGCAATGCGTTGGTATTGCCAGAGGGGGCATGGCATATGAAGACGAAATTGTTATATGTGAAACAAAAACATGCCATGCACTTAAATTGCCAACAGCAAGGATAGGAAGCATCTCCATATAACAAACGCACTCAAAGCATTACACACACACACACACACACACACACACACACACACACACACACACGCACATACACATACATACTCTCTCTCTCTCTCTCTCTCTCTCTCTCTCTCTCTCTCTCTCTCTCTCTCTCTCTCATGATTGTGACTGTAATGATCGATGTCATAAAAATGTCATTTTTTCTGTGAAAATCAGTTGTCACGCAGAATTCATGTTTTCATGTGAATTTTTAGCTGCCATGCAGAATGTCATGTTTTTGAAGAAGGGGAGGTGTCAGTTGACATGCGGAATATCAGGAGTTCAGGGGAAAGTCAGGTCAGGAGTTGGAGTAAGTCATCTGGAATGCATCATGTCCTATGTTTCTCCAGATTAGCTGTCAAGCAGAACATCGCATGTTCACATTGAATGTTGTCGCATAGAACGGGAGGGTCAGCTGTCATGTAGAATTCCATGATTTCAGGAGAAGGTCACCTGACATGCAAAGTGTGCATAGTGGCTTCTCAATTGGCACACAGAATGTGATATGTACTGCAGCGATCAGTGGTCACACAGATCTGACAGTCCTGTTTCATCAGAAGATCAGTCCTCATACAGAAAGTCATGTTTTCTGGAGAATTTTCAGCTGTCATGCAGAATGTCATAGGACAGGGATAAGATGAGTTGTCATGCAGATTGTCATGTTTTCAGGGGAATTTCACATGCCATCCCGAATGTAATGTTTTCAGGAGAAAGTCATCTATCACGCAGAGTGTAATGTTTTCAGGAGAGAGTCAGCCGTCATGCAGAATGTATGTTTGTAAAAACAAATGTCATGCAGAGTGTAATGTTTTAAGGAGAGAGTCAGCTGTCATGCAGAGTGTAATGTTTTCAGCAGAAAGTCAGCTGTCATACAGAGTGCTATATTTTCAGCAGAAAGTCTGCTGGCATGCGGAGTGTAATGTTTTCAGGAGAAAGTTAGCTGTCATGCAGAGTGTAATGTTTTCAGGAGAACGTCTGCTGTCAAGTAGAGTGTAATGTTTTCAGCAGAAAGTCAGCTGTCATGCAGAGTGTAATATTTTCAGGAGAAAGTGAGCTATCATGCAGAGTGTCATGTTTTAAGGAGAAAGCTATCATGCACAATGCTATGTTATTAGGTGAAGATCAGCTGTAAGCGGAATGCCATGTTTCAAGGGAATTCCAGCTGCCACACAGAATGTCAAACTTTCAGGGAAAGATCAGCTGTCTTGTAGAATGTCATATTTTCAGGTGAAATCCATCCGACTCCCAGAACGTCATATTTCCAAGTGATGCCATGTTAAAAGTTAAGGAGAACAACTGTCACGCAGAATGTAACATTTAGGGGGATTATAAACAATTAAACAAGATGTCATTTTTCAGGAGAAGAAGAACAGCTGACATGGAGAATGTAATATTCCGAAAAGATTGCGTACAGTCAAGCATGATGTCACGTTTTCAGGCGATCGTAAAACAGTCAGACATGATGTCATGTTTCCAAGGGATTGTAAACATTCAGGCATGATGTCATGTTTCTATGGGATTGTAAACATTTAGGCATGATGTCATGTTTCCAGGGGATTGTAAAACAGTTAGACATGATGTCATGTTTTCGGGGGATTGTAAACAGTCAGGCATGCTGTCATGTTTTCAGGGGATTGTAAACAGTCAGGCATGCTGTCATGTTTTCAGGGGATTGTAAACAGTCAGGCATGATGTCATGTTTTCAGGGGACGGCCAGTTGTCATCCAGCGCCAGTATAGTCAACAAGGAACCAATGGAAACTCAGGACATTTTTGCAGACTTGCTTAGGTGTGTGAAGTGTGTGTGTGTGAAGTGTGTGTGTGTGTGTGTGTGTGTGTGTGTGTGTGTGTGTGTGTGTGTGTGTGTGTGTGTGTGTGTGTGTGTGTGAGAGAGAGAGAGTGAGAGAGAGAGAGAAAAGAGAGAGAGAGGATATGTTTGTATATATATATATATATATATATGTATATATGTGTATCTCTGTGTGTGTGTGTGTGTGTGTGTGTGTGTGTGTGTGTGTGTGTGTGTGTGTGGGCTTGTGCATACCCGTGGCGCAAAACTTTAGAAATGTACATTAATGAGAGACAGAGACAGAGAGAAAGTGTGTGTGCTCTCTCTCTCTCTCTCTCTCTCTCTCTCTCTCTCTCTCTCTCTCGGGACAGTGCACTGCTGTAATTGTGTCAGGACGCTTTGTTTTGACCTCTGACTATCACTGCTGTTTGAGGCAGTCGAAGACAGGATTGAACCCCCAGATTCTAGAGACAGGTGTCTGATCAGCCATGCCGTCTGCTGCCGTTGACTTTCTATATGTGTTTGTGGCCGCTTTCTTTCTTTCCCCGTCTTCATCAGGTTTATGACAAGAAGAGCTAAAGAAAAGGCTGCCGTCCGCATCGCTATTGTCACACTTCGACACAGAGGGGACGGTGCTACCTTAGGACAGCTCCTGTCGTATTTGTTCTGGGGCAGTTTACTCCTTCGGTGTGGCGACATCGAATCAAACCCGGGACCCACCAACCCTCCTCCCAGCAGAGTCTCCACGCGCCAGACACGACGTCATAGTGGAAGTTCCTTACGGAGAGTCAGTGTGGAAAGATCAACGGACTCTCACACTTCTGGGCCTTCGTCTGTCACCAGCAGAACCTACACTCTGTGATCTCATGGCCACCTTGAACATGAGAAGTGACCAGACGGCCGCAAAGCTGGACGCGATGAAACAGGAAGTCCACAGTCTTCAGGAGGACCGCGCGACTCTTCACGGTGAGCTGAGGGAGAAGGTGACAGAGTTGAGAAGAGAAAATGGGAGCTGCAGAAGACCAACAACGACCTACGTCAGAAGCTGGACGACAGTGAGAAACGGACCGATGATCCGGAGGGCCGTTCCTTGCGGAACAATTTGATCATCTACAGACTACCCAGGAGGGACGGGGAGACCAGTGCAGACTGCGAGGGCCTGGAGCAGGATTTGCTGGCGGACAAGCTGGGCCTAAGGGACGACGTAGAGTTCGACTGTGTCTACCGGCTCAGTTCCCGACCAGACTCCCCGCTGATAGCCCGCTACGCCTTTTATGAACAAACGGTAAAAACTTCTAAAATCTAAGGGACAACTTAAAGGCTCGAAGACTTTCATCAGAGAAGACTTCACAAAAGGGATCATGGACTTTAGACGACGACTGACTCCACATTTGAAAAAGGCAAGGCAGCATGGAAAACCAGCCACCATGGTGAATAATTTATTGATTGATGGTCAGAAGTTCTCTTTGGATGCTTGTGACAGGCTTGTAGATTTTAAATAGGAAATCAGCCAGCCCGATTTTGATGTAGATTTTGCTCGTGAGGGAATCATCCCAAAAGAGACACCGACATCACCGTCCAATGTGACCCAGAGTAACAGAGAGGTGGCACGGGACTTTAAAGTGGTTGACAGTGAGTGTGTTGGCTCGGCTGGCGTGAAATCCCCTTCAGCTTTGAAATGTGTCAAGCTCCGTACATAGTTTTGGTGAGCACAGGCGCTGGGAAAATGTAGTTAGCAACGAAAGTCATAAAACCAGATCATTATTTTTACTTCATTGGTATGTTAATGGACTGCTTTCAAAATTTCAAAACGATGATTTTGTTTAATTTCTTTAGTCGTTCGATTTCATTTGTTTATCTGAAACGTTTATTGATGAAGTTAAATCTCCTATACTTTCTGGATATAAAATGGTTTCTTTACCTGCAATAAGATCAACAGCTAAGTGAGAAGGTCAGGTGGAATCTTGTGTCTCGTTAGAAATATATTTGTGTCACATGCCAGAGAGGTTGAAATGAAATCTGATATGTTTGGTGCATTAATCATCGGTAAAACGTTGTTTGGCGTAGACAAAGATATATTGTATGTGTATTCATACGTGCCTCCAGAGGTTCCAGATGTTCTCCTTATTATGCACGCTTTGATTCCGAAAAGGCATCGCATTGTTGGGAGACTGTTTGTCCAGTTGTTTATTAGTCGTTGAAGATATATATATATATATATATATATATATATATATATATGTGTGTGTGTGTGTGTGTGTGTGTGTGTGTGCTGTGCGGGGATTTAAACAGTCAAACAGGCAGTGTCTCACCCCATTGTCAAGGAGTTTCCGGTACTTTAAAATTTCAACACGCAAATCATCCATGAAGTGTCAATCGATTTTCAGAAGACCCTCTACTGAATAATTATGGGCTAATAGATGTTGAATATGTGGACTGCATTTGATGTGTGCATTCTGAACGGTGTGTGTTTTTGGCGACCAACAAGGTTGCTACACGTACATATCAGACACCGGATGCAGTGTGAATGATTACTTTGTTACAGAAAAATTTGAATGGACTATTTTTAAAAAATCGTAGTCTCTTTGTAAAGTCAGTTGTTAAGCTTACAAGACATGGAAGATGCTCAGGGGGGATAATTTGCTTGGTCCATAAAAGCTTAGTTCCTTGTGTACGTCCTTATGATTTTGAGAATCCTTATTTGGCTTTATTTTTGCTTGATGAAGAATTCTTTGGTCTAAAAAAATAGCGTTACTAGCTTGTACATACGTTCTACCTGAAAATTCACCATATTACTATGTAAAGACTTTTGACAAGGGCATTAACCTGATAGAAGGCTTGTGAACAAAGTGATGTCTTTAGGTAATGTTGATATATGCTCTGTGGTGATATTAAATGCGAGGACATCTAACTGTCCCCGGGAATTATTAGTGAGCACGATCTACATGTCAGTCATAACAAAAACAAAAGTCCCAAAACGGTGAAATCTTCCCAAGATAAAGTACTCAACATGTACGGAAAGAAAATGTTGAACATGTGTTCTGTATTAGGATTATGTATTTTAAACGATGTATGTAATGACGACTCAGAGGGTCGTTTCGCATACTACATTTCTGACACAGGAAACAGTGTAAACGGTTATTTCCTAGCATCTGTAGACCTTTTTGAATGATTAGTAACGAGTTAACTTTGAGAGTACTAGAAAGATTTGAATCTGATCACTTGCCCCTTGTATCATGCATAAATGTCCGGAGTGAAAAGATGTATTCCCAACATGAATATGCGTGTTCAAAATAACGATTTCATTGTTAAGTATTGTTGGAACCAAGATTACGCTCGGTAGTACATTTTTTCCATGCAGTCAGAAGATGTACAGAACCAGCTATTAGCGGCTGAAGATCTGATACATGTGGATGTCAACGACGCAATGAATCAAGTCAATAAAATTGTTAAAGATCAAGCTGAATGTTTGGTGAAAAGAATACCACTAAACAAAAATATTACTCAAAATAATTGGTATGACCAGGAATGTAACCTATCTGAATGTAAAATGCGTAGACTATTTAGAAAATTTAGTAAAACGTTAGATAAAGAAGCTGGAATTGAGTTCTGTAGTGCAAGGCGTGAATATAAGAATTTAAACAAGAGGGAAAAGAAATAATACAATGATAGCTTATTAAATGAAACTCATGAATGACTCCATTTAGAGTTAGGAGTTTTTTGGGGGGAACATGCTCATAAGATATCACAAGAGATCACAACTTTCAAAGATATTCCTATGCATGAATGGTACTAACATTCAGAAATTTGCTGGAAAAAGACGATGATGAGCGTGTCATTATGGAAGAAATGTTAAAAGATGAGGACGGAGAGGAAGTTTGTTTGCTTGACAGACCGATATCTAAGGAGAAGATATTACCTGCTGTGCGGAAATTGAAAAATGGTAAATCTGCTGGACCAGATGGTATGATTGGTGAGTTTTTCAAGAGCTCCGGAGAATGTAGTTTTAACGTCTTAGTAAAGCTGTTCAATTTTTCTGTTTCATTCTGGAATGTATCCTGATGGGTTGAAATAATCTTGAGTTCTGCCTTTATTTTAAAGGGGAGAAGTCAATGATGTGAACAACTACAGGGGTATCTCCTTGTGTAAAATTTGTAGTGAATTGTATAGTTCTGTTATCAATAGTAGAGTGGGTGAATGGGCACACTGTGATGATATAATTGGGGAACATCAAGCTGGGTTTAGAAAAGGTTACCCAACAATTGACCATATGTTCAAGAGTACGATCAGGAGCAAAATTATCTGATTCATGTATGTGTTCTCGTGGTGTTAAACAGGGTGATGTTTCTAGCCTGTGTTGTTTTCGTTGTTCATTAACGAGCTAGCCCTGGAAATAATTGTAAATGGTAGGCATGGAGTGACTTTTGATTTTATAAAATTGTTTATTTTGCTGTGTGCTGCTGAGTTTGTAGTATTGTCCACGACAGTAATTGGCCTCCAACGTCAACGTAATTCTTTATACTCTGCGGCCAAAGGACTTGAACTACATGTTAACATAAAGAAGGGTAACATTATTGTCTTAAGTAAGGGTGGGTACCTGGTAAAAGTTGAGGGGTGGACGTATTGGATAAAAGAGTCGCTGTAGCAATAATGAATATAAATGTCTAGGAATATACTATATAACTAAACTCAGCTTGATTATGCCAATCAAGATATCGCAAACAGAACAAAGACAGCAATTGCAATTATTCTTCATATTTTATACAAACTGAACTGTATTCAGTTATTATTTTACGAAGCTGTTTGACTCACAAGTTCAACCAAATCTGCGGTATGGCGCTGAAATCTGGGGTTTCGAAAAAAGTATGATCACAGAGAAAGTTCACCTGTATGCATTGAAGCGTTTCTTAAATGTTGATATGAGAACTCCAAATGGTATGATTTATGGAGAACTCGGAAGATATCCACTTTACCTAAACTCCCATGTGAAATGTGTTCAGTATTGGATGAAGTTAACTAGAATGCATGAAGATAAGTTACGTTTTAAGGCATGCAAAATGTTGACGTTCTTCGATAATAATGGAAAGAAGACACGGACTACTAGGGTGCCACTAAGTTTGAATTCCTATGGACTTGGATTTGTTTAGGATAATGAGGGCGTTCAAACCCCCTGATTATCCCAATCAACTCCAAGTCCGTAAGAATCTGGATTTTTTTTTTTCAATGTTTTAAAGACAGGATAATTGATTGTGTATGGCAAAACTGGCACGATCATATTAATCATAATGATAGATTTTTACAGTACAGACCCCTCAAGACAACGCATGAGTTAGAACAATATGTCAATGTTAAAGTGAATCGATACGTTATGAGCACATTAGCAAAGTTTAGACTTGGTGTTTCTGATACCGCTTGTCATCGTTTCAGATACTACAACTACGCTGAAGCTCAATTTGTATGCCGTTTGTGTGGTTTAGCGGAAGAGGATGAAGTTCATTTTTTGTTGTGCTGTCCTGTATTACGTGATCTTAGAACCAAACTTATTCAACCTAAGTATTTTTACCGACCCATGTCATTTCAAGGTAATATTACTGTTGTCGTCAAGAAAAGAAAACATTATCTGCAGTCTAGCTATGTATAGTTATAAAGCACAAAAAAGACTGCGTGCTGTGTGCATTCACTTTACTCGACTATGTAAGCTTATATTGTCATTGTTGCTGTGGATAGGCTTATAATCTATTTTATCTAAGGCGTAAGTTGCCTTGTATAATTGTGTAAATACTCCCCTTCAGTATGGGGACATGACCTTAAATCTGAGTAAATATTCGTATTCGTATTCATATTCGAATACCCTCTCTCTCTCTCTCTCTCTCTCTCTCTCTCTCTCTCTCTCTCTCTCTCTCTCTCCTCTCTCTCTCTCTCTCTCTCTCTCTCTCTCTCTGTGTGTGTGTGTGTGTGTGTGTGTGTGTGTGTGTGTGTGTGTGTGTGTGTGTGTGTCCGAGCGATAGCAGTTGGGAATATTTGCTGATCTGTGGTAGTGTGATTGTGTGTGCTTACAAGTGCGTACACGCGCGCAAGTGTGGTCGTCGGTTTAATGTCCTTCCACCATAGTGATTCAGACAGTTTATGTGTGGGTGAATGAAGTATGCAAGTGATGAAGTGTATTATTCCATTAACGTTAGAATATGACATCCCCTCCTTCCGCCCCCCCCCCCCCTCCCCCCCCCCCCGTCATCCCCCATCCCTCTTCTACCTTGCCAATTTCAAGTGAGAAGTGATAAGATCTACTGATAACGGTCAATTGAACTATTTAACAAACACCTACAAACTGAGTCAAGAACAGAATAATTGTTTAAAATATATGGTAAAGGCAATGAAGTCGATCCATCAGTGTACCATCAATACCCGAATGTCTTAGGAGCTCTCTTGCTCTTGGGCATTGAATCAGCAAATGACTGACATTTAAGGATTTCCCACACATACATTTAACATTTTGACAATGTTTTGTTTTTAATGCATTCAAACGGAATCAATGGATTAAACTTTCAATCTCCTTAGACGAGGAGGAGACTTGTTTGAACGTTTTTCCCATTATACCCATCACTAAATTTTAAATGCGTGTGTGTGTGTGTGTGTGTGTGTGTGTGTGTGTGTGTGCGTGTGCGTGCGCGTGCGTGCGCGCGCGTGGGTGTTTGTTTGTGTGTGTGAACTATGATGATTATGATAATCATGATATCACACGATAACGATCCGTATCTTCATTTTCCCTCCAGAAATGTGCTACCTGACAATATGGTCGAGGCCGCTTTTAG
>JADBJO010000914.1:207500-212500 GCA_016801955.1 Conus betulinus | reverse complement strand
CATTTAATAACTGACATTGATCAAACGAACAACTTCTCATCAATCATTTCCCTTGTTTTGGGAGATCTTCACCGATGAATCACAAACAATCTTCAAATACATGACCTTCCTCTAGTTGACAAGACACTTCAGGCCTTTGCACTCACCCGTCACCCTATCTTTGCGCCAGCCTCAAACGCACAAATTAATCCCATTCCTTAGATTTTAATCTGCCTGCTTGTAGCCTCCTGGCTTGTACCTCGATGACCATGTGAAATAAAATTAGGAGAATCAACTTTCAGACACAATAAAAATTCTCAAAACAACCTGATTGCGCCAGTCTATAAATAACCGACTCGTTAAGCAAGACCTTGGCGCATTAATTTAAGGTGTGCAGCCGATACAGTATCAGCGCACGTTGGGCTTTTTTGTTTGAATCATTCACGCTAGGTGTATAACAACACCATACTGTGCTACACACCACAATGTCAGATGGCATGACATGCTACACTGAAACCAGAGAAAACAAGTCGGTACTATACCATCACACACACACACACACACACACACACACACACACACACACACACACACACACACATACGCACATATATATATATATATATATATATATATATATATATATATATATATATATATATATATATATATAGCAACACGTAACCAGTTACACTGCATCCTTTCGCACTGTGCTGCACTGGGCTACACCCCACTGACCTTCACCATGCTACACAGCACTGTACTACACTCCACTACATTTCACTACACATCACCACGCTACACAACACTGTACTACACTCCACTGCATTTCACTACACATCACCACGCTATACAACACTGTACTACACTCCACTGCATTTCACTACACATCACCACGCTATACAACACTGTACTACACTCCACTGCATTTCACTACACATCACCACGCTATACAACACTGTACTATACTCCACTGCATTTCACTACACATCACCACGCTACACAACACTGTACTACACTCCACTGCATTTCACTACACATCACCACGCTATAATGCACCGCACTCCACTCCACTCCACTCCATTCCACTGCTCTGAACTACACCGCATGCACCACCGCGTGTTTAGGTCTGATTTTGATCAGTTCAACGCTTAGAATCACTACACTACACTACACTACACTACACTACAGTACACTACACTACACTACACTACACTGCCACATACTGCCTACACTGCCTACACTACAGTACATTACACTGCACCACACAAAAGCATGCTACCCCACACTGCCCCACACTGCACAACACGACACTGCAGTGCACTACAGTACACTGCAACACACTACACTACACTGTAGTACACTACACTACATTACATTGCACTGCACTACACTACACCACACTACACTGCACTACACAATGCTACACTTCATTACACTCCACTGCACTGCACTACACTACACTACACTGCATTACACCACACCACACCACACTACACTATACTACACAACACGACACGACACAACACGACACGACACGACACGACACGACACTGCACTGCACTGCATGACGCTAAACTGCACCATACTACACTGCAGTGCACCAAACTACACAGTGCTACGCAGCACTACACTACACTGCACTGCACTACTCTACATACACTACACTACGCTACACTGCACTACACTACACTGCACTACACTACACTACACTACTCAGTGCTACGCAGCACTGCACTACACTGCACTGCACTACTCTACATACACTACACTGCGCTACACTGCACTACACTACACTGCTGTACACCATGGTGTGTTCAGGTCTGATCGTGATCTGCACAGTGGTGGGAATCGCCATCAACTCAGTCAAAGAGAAGGCCTCAGTATTCCTCCACTTCTTTGCTGGTGCCACAGACATCGTCATCGTCATCATCAGGTGGTTCTTCTGGTATGTTCCTCAATTCACGGGTCATCATCATCGTCATCGTCATCATCATCGTCATCGTCATCGTCATCATCATCGTCACCATCGGATGGTTCTTCTGGTATGTTCCTCACTACACGCGTCATCATTATCGTCGTCATCGTCATCATCAGATGGTTCTTCTGGTATGTTCCTCACTTCACGCGTCATCATCATCGTCATCATCATCGTCATCGTCATCATCAGATGGTCTTCTGGGTATGTTCCTCACTTCAAGCGTCATCACCATCGTCATCATCATCGTCATTGTCATCATCAGATGGTTTCTTCTGGAATGTTCCTCACTACACGCGTCATTATCATAATTCTCTTCCCCTCCCCCTCCTCCTTCTCATCATTTCATCATCGTCGTCGTCGTCGTCGTCGTCATCATCATCATCATCATCATCATCATCGTCATCGTCATCATCAGTCGTCGGTTCTTCTCATCATGTTCCTCACTTCACTCGTCATCATCGCAATTCTTCTGGTCCTCCACTCGTCGTCATCATCGCAATTCTCCTCCTCGTCTTCCTCCTCGTCGTCTCGTCGTCGTCGTCGTCGTCGTCGTCGTCATCATCATCATCATCATCATCATCATCATCATCATCATCATCATCATCAGGAGATGTAGAAGTTGTGATGATGCAACCGTGCAAAGCGTTTTCTGCATGTTATTTTGCACGAAGGTAGACGTTCACTGGCAGGAAACAGCCTTGCCAGTTTAAGAAAATACAGAGAAGTTCCTTTTGGGATTGAAAAACTACATGTCAGTGCAAATGGTCTGGAGTCATCAGCATCCACTGACGCTGCATTGTCTGCATTGGGATGCCAAGGAAAAGGACCCACTGTTCGTCACCTGTGGTCAGTCCCAGTCTCATTTAGGGCCTCTGGCTCAAATATTTGGAGCAGTCGCTTGGAACTCCCAGCCCTGATTTCCTGCTCCTGATAGTTTGAAAGCGAGGCGACTGAGGGCGGAATCTGAAACAAATTTTAAAAAGAAATGTTGTTAGTTCCGCAAGACAATAATTATGGACAAACAGACTACAGGACAAAACACGATGCATATGGACCTCTTGGGTCTTCTTCAGGTAAAACAAACAACATCCAGGACAATGAAAACGAAGAACGAGCAATCACATATCTTCTCCTACTGGGCGCAAAATGCTTGTGCATGTGGTGTTCTTGTGTTGGAACATGGGGTGTCCTTCAGTCAGACACTTTCCACATCTTCACCGTAATAAATATACGGATCGTCTTCAACTATTCTGTTCACACAATTGTTTGTGAAGGTTTTTTCTGAAAGAGGTTTTTTCTGAAAGATTCAGTTGATGTGCAGACAATCAAAATGACATAAGGATTCAGATGATTTCATGGTGCTGACAATCGATACTGACAAAAAGCTAAAAGAGGAATGCGTGTATGCGTATTCTTTTTTTTCTGACAATGTCATAGTGACTGCATTCTTCACAGCACACCACCACCCATACCCCTGTGTACAACACAGTGACTGCATTCTTCACACACATCACCACCCATATCCCCGTGTATTACACAGTGACTGCATTCTTCACAGCACACCTCCATCCATACCCCTGTGTAGAACACGGTGACTGCATTCTTCACAGCACACCACCATCCATACCCCTGTGTAGTACACAGTGACTGCATTCATTTCACAGCACACCACCATCCATACCCCTGTGTAGAACAACCACCCATACCCCTGTGTATAACACAGTGACTGCATTCTTCAAGTCAAGTAAACTTTATTATCTCAATTTGAGAAATTAATTTGTGGTCGCACACATTCACAGTAAATAAACAATAATTTTGTCATATTACCCATTTTCTCACATATGACATACATTCATATAAAGGAATTTGGATTTCAATTAAACATCTCCTCGGTTCATAAAATCAATGGACAGGGGAATAAAACTTTGCTTAAATCTGACACTTCTGCATTTAACCGATCGATATCTTCGTCCTGACTGAAGAAGGTCATACTGATTTGCAAGAACGTGGGTCTGGTCACACGCGATCTTCTTCGCTTTACAACAACACGGCATCTGTACAGCTCACTCAGACTTTTTTGTCTCTCACCAACGATTTTTCCCTCCCACCACTTTTTCAAGCACATTTCTACTCTTCACAGTCAACCCACCATACCAACACATAAATGAGAAAGTTAAAACAGATTCCAAGAAGCATGAATCAAATGTCCGAAGAATGTCAGTATTCACATGATATGATCGCAGCTTGCGAAGACAATATAATCTGGTTTGACATTTTTTGTGGACATACTCAACATGGGATTTAAAATTCAGCTTATTATCTATAAAAGTTCCTAAATATTTGTATGATTCAACACGTTCTACTTCAGCCCTTTGATAAAAAAAAGCGGTAGTAGTACAGCTTTTGGATTCTTTCTAAAATCAATCAACATTTCTTTCGTTTTTGTTACATTCAGATCAAGATAGTTATGATTGCACCAGTCAACAAATCTTTGAACCTCCTTGAAGTAAACAGAATCAGAGTTGGAAAGATCCACAAGTGCTGAGTCATCTGAATATTTAAATGTACAAAGTTGAATCACTTCCGAACAATCATTTGTGTACAGAGTAAAAAGCACTGGTGATAAAACAGTACCCTGGGGCGCGCCAGTTGAAATGACTCTGGAAGACGAAACAACACTTTGATATCGAACAGACTGTGTCCTCTGTGTTAGAAAATCAATTATCCAAAGAATGAGCTTGTTACACACATTTATGTTAATGAGTTTCTTTGCCATCAGAGTACACCACCACCCATACCCGTACCCCTGTGTAGTACACACAGTGACTGCATTCTTCACAGCACATCACCACCCATACCCCTGTGTAGTACAACCACCCATACCCCTGTGTAGTACACAGTGACTGCATTCTTCACAGCACCTCACCATCCATACCCCTGTGTAGAACACAGTGAATGCATTCTTCACAGCATAAAGAAATTGACAGTATTGACTGCTTGTGTTGAAGTCACAGAGAGTGGAAAATGTGTGTGTGTGTGT
>JADBJO010000914.1:195000-202500 GCA_016801955.1 Conus betulinus | reverse complement strand
CTATTAACACTATTGACCATTCGCTGCCATTTGCCTCATTTACTATTTCTTTTCACACTAAAAAACCGAGGTTACATGTGTTTGTTACTGTTCATCCGCGTGTTCCTTTGACTGTATTTCAGATCGAAAAGGCTGCGCCAGTCTGGAATAAATGCTCATTTGTGTTTGTTCATCTCTCCTGTTGTTGCTGTGTGCATGTGTCTGGTACAGGGTAAATAGACAAGCTTACAACATCCTTTTCAGGTATGTTCCCTTGTTTGTTCCGTGTGCTCTCTCTCGTCATTTCCGCTGGGAGATTGGGTGTCGTGAACAGCATTCATTTGGAGGTATGGGCGTCTATTCATTTCATTACGGGAGCAAGAGTTACCTTACTTGTTCTATAATTGCTGTTTTTTTCTGTGTCCTGCCTCGTTTAAGAATTGTGTTGTTGTTTTTTTCCATTCCAATCAAACCGAGGTTCTCTGTATTTGTTACTATTCATCCGTGTATTTTTGTTTGACTTCATGCGCTGTCTCTTGTAATTTCTGCGTGTCGTAAGCGGCATTCTTTGGAGTTATGGGTGTTTAGTTATTTCATCAATGGGGCAAGTATCTTAGGAGAGTGGGTCAGGGAAACCTCACACTGCACGGACACCACCAGAACGACAACACTTTATGATGGTTAGTGACAATGTCAGTTGTTGTATTGACCACCAACGGGTGTCGTGACGAACACAGTCTGAGAGATCCTCCAACCTACAACAGGTTAGATAAGGAGCAATCAGAACATCACTTCATGCTGATGCCTCACGTCTCCACAGCAGGGGTTTAACTGTCAAAGGTCAGTGCATGTCTGGCATTTCAGAGAGAGAGGGCACAACGACAGAAGACAGTGACTGACAATTGCACTGGAAAGCAAAATCAGTGTGCAGGCTGTACATCTGAGGGGCTACGCTGGTGACATGAAGTGGTAAGGACCCGGAAAGTTGGACAAAAGAACTGACACCAAGACAGAGACAAAAAGTGTTATCTATACGTAGCGATACTAATACGTAGCGTAAAGGGACGTGAGGTTTAAAAAACCAGTTGGCTGGCAAAAGTGATCACTTGATTTTAACATTTGAATTGTACGTTCCCAAAGAGAAGACTAAAGAAAACCCTAAGTATAAATTTAATTTACAGAAAGGAGACTATAATAAAATGCGGAAAATGTTTCAGAGAGTGTCAACTCCTTGCTTTCAAATGATGAGGATGTAGAGGTAATGTGGAATGTTTTAAAATGTGAAGTCGTAAAATGTATGGAGGAATGTATTCCAAAGATTAAATGTAGCCAAAACAAAATGAGTAAACCACACTTTGGATGAATGACAAAGTACTTAAAAGATTAAGAAGAAATATAGCCTTTTTCAAAGGTATTTATTGACGAAAGATGGGAATGATTACAGTAAATATGCAAAAAATGCGAAATAAGAGCAAAAATGAAATCAAATCTACAAGAAAAAAGCTTATGAACGTAATATAGCAGAACAATGTAAAGAAAATCTCAAAAATGTTTTTGGAAATACGTGCAAGAATGTACAAAAGTAAACACAGGGGTTAATACTCTAAATGATGGTAAAGGAGGGATGGCCGAGTATGATATGGAGAAAGCTGAAGTGTTGAATGAGTTTTTCGCAAGTGTCTTTGCTAATGAAGATACAAACAACATACCTGATCTCACTGAATGTAGTAAATCTAATGGAATTTCAGTTACAGATATAATAATTACTCCAGCTGCAGTAGAGAAGAAGTTGTTTGAATTGAATCAATCTAAAGCGCAGGGACCTGATTTATTACCACTTAAAGTCCTAAAAGAATTAAGTAGGAGTTAGCTGTACCACTCAGTGAGATTTATAATAAATCATTAGAGACAGGAAAATTACCCCTCGATTGGAAATCAGCAGAAGTTACTGCTATTTTTAAAAAAGGGTCAAAATCTGAGCCAGGCAACTATCGTCCGGTAAGCTTAACCTGTATAGCATGCAAAGTGCTAGAATCCGTCATAAGAGATGTCATAGTATCTCATTTCACTGATAATAAATTGTTTGCAGTATGCCAACATGGCTTTCGTAAAAAAAGGTCTTGCATATCACGACTACTTGAAGTTATGGAAGATTTAGTTACCATGCTAGAGAATAAGTGCTCTGTTGACATAATTTACCTTGATTTTCGTAAAGCTTTTGATACAGTTCCGCATGAGAAATTTTTGAAAAAAATGGAAGCATATGGTATAGTAGTAGGCAGTTGCTAAACTGGACTAGAGATTTTGTGTCAAATAGAAAACAAAGAGTAAGAGTGGGTAATTGTATGTCGACAGAGAAAGATGTTATGAGTGGTAGTCCCCAAGGGAGCATTTTAGGACATGTCTTGTTTACTATTTTTATAAATGACCTTCCAGATGAGGTGAATAGTTTTTGTAAAATTTTTGCTGACGATACAAAAATATATAACAAATCAGATAACTATAACAGTTTGCAAGAAAACTTAAATTGCCTCCAAGACTGGTCAGACATGTGGAATCTGTATTTTAATGTTGAAAAATGTATAAAGTTTTGCATGTCGGCAAAAACAATCCGGAACATGAATATAACATGAAAATGGATGGTGGAATTAGGCTGGTACAGAAATGTGAGGAAGAAAAGGATCTTGGTGTAATCTTTGATAAAGATTTACTTTTCGATACTCATATTCAAAAGAGTATAAATAAAGCAAACCAAATGATCGGATTAATAAAAGAACTTTCATTTACCTAAACAAAGAAACATTTCTAAAATTATATAAAGCTATGGTTAGACCACATCTTGAATATGGCAATATAATCTGGTACCCACACTTGAAAAGACAATCAATAGCAATCGAAAGAGTACAGAGAAGAGCTACAAAAATCTTGCAAGAATGTACAAACATGTCTTATACAGATAGATTGAATTACTTAAATTTGTACTCTTTAAAAGGTAGAGACGTATTAGAGGGGATTTGATTGAAGTGTTCAAAATATTTCACCAACAAACGGACATACAGTGGGACTATTTTTTTTTTTTTGAAGCTGCTAAAACAGATAGAACAAGAAATTCGGAAGGTAAGATATTTGTTAAGCAGTGTCATACTAATATGGGGAGATTCACATACATACAGGAACAGAGTTATTGCTAACTGGAACAATTTGCCAATTGCACTTAAATTTGCTTAAAAAAATACTAATGTTTTAAAGAATTTGCTGGACGAAGACTTGAATTTTAAAGTACAGTTTAGAAGCTTTGATGAATAAGCAGGAAAATTTATTTAGCATGCATTTCAACCCTGTTTTAAGTAATAACAAGAGGGGGACATTTAAAGGCTTAACGGCCTATGTATAAAATTACGTCCCTACCACTACTACTACTACTACTACTACTAAAAGGTCATGCTTGCCGACATGCGCTGCGTTTGACACGTAGCGCTACTGAGGCGTGGGGCTGTCGAGACACGCAATAAGACTGAAAACTCTAGTGTGTCCACACGTACGGCTGTTGTTTGAAGGTGGTTGTAACAGCACACGGCGCTACTGCCGGGTGGCGCTGTACCCAGGTACCCAGGGTGATGGGATCATCTCCGGCCCCATGCCATGTTGTCACCAGGTTCAGTCGGTTCCCCATCTCGCGCCATCTCGTCGACCTATGAGCCGGGAGGTGAACATTGCTAACAGCGCCGAAGGGTACCAACATAACACCGTATTTACTCATGACGTACGCACACTAGGTGCTTCAGTGTCCTACTTTCCTGAGCAGGCTTACAACCCCCGTCCCCCACCCACAGAGAAAGAAGCCATTGAACTGTCGCATTGAACTGCGCTGTAGCTCCTCATAGCTTCTACAATGACAGTGTAAAGGACTGAACCAATGTACGACCAGATGTAGGTGAAGGAGGGGACGACAAAGATGGATGTCGTGGACTTTTAGACCAGCCCCAGAGATTCGGAGAGCGAAACACTTGAAGTCAGCCGGATGTGCTCCACATATATCCCGGACGCACAATGTCATGCACGGAATGCGTGACGTCAGGTCACTGACTTCTCTGAGTCTTTGGCAATCCGTCATGACCGGCGTGATTTGGAGCACTACGGCGACACCGTTCTCAGCACAGAGACAGCATGACTGCCCGCTGTCCACACAGGATTGTGTGCTTGTTCAGACCTTGGCACAGTGCAGGGACTGTACAGAAGTTCCTGAAACGCTTACCAAGTAAAGAAAAAGAGTCTGATTGTTGTTCGGATGATAGAACAGGGCCATGAGTGGGTCGGCGAATCCAGTTTTGTGACAGATCTAGGGCAATATGGGTGGTTGGGGTGGGGGAAGATGGGACAGTGCGAATGACTTCTCCGGACAGCCGACTCAGTGCAGCCACAGGTTGTTGGGCTGGGAAGCTGTGAAGGCAGTGTCTTCATTTTACCAAATGAATGACTGGTAACCGAGAACAGCGGGGTGCTGGGTACTGCACTGAACTACACACGTCAATCACTTGTCCAGCATGTGTGGGTGTGGGCGCGCGCGCGCGCGCGCGCGCGCGCGTGCGTGCGTGCGTACGTGCGTGTGTGTGTGTGTGTGTGTGTGTGTGTGTTTGATGGCTGGGTAGAAGTTAAATTCCAGAATATTTTCCGTACAGCCCTTATCCAGCGGGAATTTAAAATTAAAAAAAAAACAAACTTATTGCGTGTTTCCATAACGACTTTTTCAATGTGGTGATAGAGTGGTGCATTCAGACTTTGTTTATCAGAATGGGGTCGGGGAGGCAGTGAAGGGGGCTCGAGACTCCAGCTTTACCCCTACCCCCCCCCCCCCCCCCCCCCCCCCCGCTACCTTCCCCCCGCTCTGCTCTTCTACTCATAATCCGCGGCTGGAGAGAAATTAAACACGTAGTTTTGATGCCCCCCTTTGTGAGTCTGTGTACACAGCCAACCCACGTCAGTCACAGTCCCACATTGTGGAGTGACTGCTGAGTACATCGGGGACACCGGTGGTCAAGCCATCTGTTGTTCTGCCTTTCTTCACACCTTGTGAGGTCTGGAATTTCAGCCTGGTCACGGTGGTCTCTCCGTGTGTGGAGAGCTGGAAAGTTGATCATGCATTACGGACATATTCTCTGGGTTCATTTTCTAACTTTATTAGACCTGGGTACCGGTTCAGAATCCAAACCGGCTTTTAAGCAGATTTTCTGGTTAGTACCGGTTTTAAAAACCGGTATTTCCACTCAGTGTCATAATACAGCAACTTCTGGATTTTGCCAAAATGCATTCTTCCCCAGCCCCCACTTCTTCACACACACACACACACACACACACACATTCACGCATGCACGCACACACACACACACACACACACACACACACACACACACACACACAAACCCACGCACACACACACACACACACACACACACACACACACACACACACATACAAGTAAAGGCAGCCAAAGGGATAGCAGCTTCACTTCCAATCCTAGAGAACGACCGCGTGTGTGTGTGTGTGTGTGTGTGTGTGTGTGTGTGTGTGTGTGTGTGTGTGTGTGTGCGTGTGTGTATGTGCGCGCGCGTGCATGCGTGCGTGCGTGCCTGCGTGTGTGTGTGTGTGTGTGTGTGTGTGTGTGTGTGTGTGTGTGTGTGTGTGTTTATTGGTCTGTGTGTAACTGTTATGTGTGGCTAAGTTTATGTCTGTGCGTTTTATAGAATACTTAATACGATGAAGTGGACACGTAAAAATGATTTAACATAATAAGCTACAAAATACCGTGGACTTTGAATAAGTAAGAAAGATATTGCCTTTGTTATGATCTGCTAATATTATATCGCATCAAGGAACAAAATCCAACCAAACTGTGACTCAGTATGGAACTAGACAAGGTTTAATGCTGAACAACACCCGTCTGTCTCTGGTTCTCTACGTACTCATTCATATGAAAAACAAGAGAAGGAAACTTCTCATTCATATGGAAAGCGAACAAAATAGAAACCATTGTTAATCAATACATTTGCCAATGGCGGGTGATGACACGTCTCTCTCTCTCTCTCTCTCTCTCTCTCTCTCTCTCTCTCTCTCTCTCGCAGAAATTAGATGTGCTTAAAGCTAAGGGAAAGCTACGGGGAAGTCGGATTTTCATCAGTGAGGACTTTTCTAGTCGAGTGAGAGAAGTTAGGAAGAGGTTGACACCACATCTAAAGAGAGCTCGTGGTGAGGGTAAACGGGCCACCATGGTATTTGACCACCTCCTGATAGACGGAAAGAAATACTCTGTTGATTCTGGTGATCGGCTGGTAGAAATAAGATAGGACGTTGGCCGGCCCAGAGACACTCACGGTCATTCAGTAGAGGGAACAAGCTTTCAGTGTGCACCGGTTTTGCTGTCACAGTGTAGCAGGCTTAGCAGTGAACTTGCACGTGTTGATCATGAGACGGTGACCAGGTGTGTTGTGTGCCAGCGGTACAGCCAGCGTACAATGCGAAGATGTGCATGTTAACACTGAGCATGTGTTGAATGACTCGGCTTTGGACACCGTGTGTGACATGTTACATGACAGCGGGGGGGCGGGGCTCCCTCCGTGTTCACTGAAAGTCTTGACCAAGATTGCTCTGTTGTATATAATAACTCTAAATGTTTGTCTTTTCTTCACTGGAATGTGAATGGTTTACTTTCTAAATTACATGACAAAGAATTTGTATCATTTGTTTGTTTCCTTCGATCTGATTTGTTTTGTTGAAACATTTTGGAAGATTTTCATTCGTCAATATTTATGGGATATAAGAAATTCTGTAAGCCTGCCATGAAACTTACAACCCGTGGAAGGCGCTCTGGTGGACTCGTGTGTCTTGTGAGGCACGAGCTCTGTTCATTTGTTGAATTATTGGATATTCAATCGGATTCTTGTTTTGCGTTTGTGATTGATAAATCTCTGATGTGTTTGAACAAAAATATTTTGTACATCAGCGCTTACATACCACCAGCAGACTACTCACCTTATTATACATATACTGGCACCGACAATGGTATTAGTATGCTTGAAGAGTTCGTGAGTGATTGTTTACTTTCTGTTGATGATGTTTATGTGTTATTAAAGTGGAGATTTTAACAGCAGGACTTCAAATATTTCACATGATTTGGAAGACGATGGGTTGCCTTTTGGTCATAAGCATTTAAGTAATCCTGTATGTACGAGCAGGAAGTCTGAAGATACTGTATTGAACAATTACGGTAAGATGTTGATTAATATGTGCACTGCTCTGAATTTGAATATTGTGAATGGTATGTGTCAGGGCGATTTCGACGATCGCTACACATACATTTCTGAGAGAGGCAATAGCGTCAATGATTATTTTATAATGTCACGTGATTTGCTTGCAAAATTTGTTAATAATTGTGAAATGCATGTGTTAGAAAGAGTTGAATCTGACCATATGCCTGTAATGATGAAATTCATATTTCCTAGTGAAAACATAAATAATGCGAAAATG
>JADBJO010000914.1:187500-190000 GCA_016801955.1 Conus betulinus | reverse complement strand
GCGCTTGGATATTTAAGCCAAGCCGGACTACACTGTCATACATCTTCACCTGACCTGACACACAGAGGGTTCAACCATAAACTACTTCCTGTCGTCTGCCTTTCATTTGTCGTCTGCTTCCTACTGAAGTAGGTTTATCTTTTATGTTCATCTCTCTCTCTCTCTCTCCTCTCTCTCTCTCTCTCTCTCTCTCTCTCTCTGTGTGTGTGTGTGTGTGTGTGTGTGTGTGTGTGTGTGTGTGTGTGTGTGTGTGTGTGTGTCTTCTTCTTCTTCTTCTTTTCTTTCTTCTTTTCTTCTTCTTTTTTTTTTTCTCTCTTCTTCTTCTTCACTTTTTATGGAACAGAGTGATCAAAGAAATCTGGAAGAAAAGAAGAAATATTTGACCAAGTTAAACCAACACCTAGCTCAGACTGGCCTTGATGGTGAAATTACAGCATCTGAACTGGATGACGCAATAGCTAGATGCACTAAGGACAGCGCTCCAGGACCAGACAAAGTACGGTGTGCAGATATCAAACAGTTTACAGAAGAGGAGAGAGCCAAAACTCTACAGTCTCTACCGGGAGAGTTTTGATAAATGCTATGTCCCAGAAGACTGGACACACAGCTACCTGAAAGCTTTACCAAAGCTAGGAAAAGATCATCATCAGCTAAATGGCTACCGCATACTCACTATGCAAAATACAGCAGGAAAGCTCATGGAACGAATCAGCAAGAAAACTCGCAATAGATCTTGAAAGTCGACAAATCCTCCCATCAAATCAAGGAGGCCACAGAACAGGTAAAAGTACATGGGAAAATGCGGCCGCTTTTGCCTGTGAAATGTACGAAGGATTGCAAAGAAGGAAGAAACACTAGCTGTGGCAATAGATCTGGAAGATGCGTACAACAAAGTTCTCGCTTCTCATGGAACTACTCCTTGACTATGGAGTCAGTAAGACACTTACACGATGGATAGCAGCGGCACTTCGGGAGCGAACCGTCATCCTACGATTTGGAGATTGGATTTCTGAGCCTCATAAACTTTCTATGGATTACATCAAGGTTCTCCTCTTTCCCCTGTTTTGTACAATGTTTACACTAAAGGCCTAACAGACCTCAACAGGAACGGAATTGCTGTAGGGATGACATTTGCAGATGACTGCCTGATCTACAAAACATCAAGAGAATGCTGAAGAAAGAACGAAAGCAGTTCAGCAACAGTTGAACAACATTGCTCAGTGGTGTCAAGAAATTGGATCGTCCATCAACTACAAAAGCCCAGACATTAGTCTGCACTCTCAACAACAAGACATCATCAGGACAAAGCACCCTCACCAGTTTCCTTCAATGGAATACCAATTGAATCAACTAACAGCCTACGCTATTTGGGTGTAGGCTTTGACAGAATGCTAACCTTTAGAAAGCATATTGAGAATATTGTTCTTAAATGCAAAAAAAAAAAGCTTATCTGCCACGAAAGCAATGGCAGCTAAAGGCATTGAACAGCGCCATCTCTACCGACTATATCATGCACTTGTACTCAGTGTAATAGATTATGGATTAGGGCTTACAACACTGTCCAACAGCAACCTTCTAAAATTAGAAAGAATTCAAAATGGAGCAATGAGATTGATCCTGGAAACCACAAAGGACACACCAATTCAAACTATGCGATACCTGCTCGACCTTCCTTCAATGCAGACAAGACACAAGCTGAAACAGGTGAAAGACATATTTCAGAGCCCTTGAAAATCCCCAAACCCCACTTCATACAGCGGTCAGGGAAGCAAAAGGCACTCGGATAGGACGTGGAAAATCATGGATGGGACAGGCAGAAGACAGTATACAGCTTGTGTGCCAGTTAGCAGAAGTCAAAGAAACCAAGGAATGGGAGAAATTCAGATGCCGGTAGAAGGCCGTTGCACAAAAGATGATATTTTAATATACACTGACGGTTCTGTCACCAAAGGTAAGTCAGGCTGGGGATACACAGTGAAGCAAAATGGCCGAACTATTCAGGAAGACAATGGTGCGCACAGTTTAACAACTTCAAGTCTAACAATGGAGGTAGAAGCAGTGACACAAGCACTCCACTGGCTTGCATCCATAAGCCAGTTTCAAACTCAACAAGCCATGATACGGACTGATTCCATGAACCTGCTTCAGAAACTGAAAAATGGAATTGGAAGCCCTGCTTGGAATGAACTAATGCGCAGTCTTCCGCTGGAGAGACTCATATGGATGTACTGTACTGCCCTGGACATGCTGGAGTTAAAGGAAACGAGAGAGCAGACACACACTGGCTGGCAAGGCAACAAGAACTGGATTACTGCTTGGCCGATCTTATGTAATAACAAATCTGAAGAATCACTTAAGCAAACAAGGGCAAAGCCACTATACAATAGACCATCTTTCAGATCTGAACGTCAAGAGAGGAGTTCAGTGCTATTGGCCAATGATTTTTCCTTTCGGCATGTTGCCTCTGATCTTCACTGTGACTCTGCTTCATGGTAAGACT
>JADBJO010000914.1:65000-182500 GCA_016801955.1 Conus betulinus | reverse complement strand
TTTGATTCAAGATACTGTACGTAAAAAGGCAGTTCCACTTTCTTGTCCACCAATATATTTGTCTAAACAAGAACATGAGATTTCAATGGTTTTTTCATGATTAAGAAATATGTAACATAATGTGTGGAGTACTTATGTGCTGAACGGTGTATCGTAAAGAAATTGATTGTGAGGAACAAATACTAGTGCCAGGTCATCAGTGGAAATAATCATTTGTCTTTCTTTACCTCCCTTTGGCAAGTGTATTAATGGCTGTGTATTTTCATGGTCGAGTTGAAGATCGTTGTCCTCAGTTCCTCATTCCCGTGTTGAAGACCGTTCAAGCTCAAAATGCAGGTGAACAAAGCTGTGGATCAAGCTGGGGTCTCTGACATTCCAATGTGGAACGCCTGGCTGTGTTCGCCAGTTCCGGCATTGCTACACCTCAAATTATAGAGGTGTATACAAAAATTCTTTCTTGTTCATCCCCTAGATATTTTCTCAGTCATTTTACACTTTTGTCGTCATCCACTTGCAATGTTACACACATTACACTGGAATATCCATACATTTTTCTTTGTTTTCTGAGGAGATGGGGATGTTTTTTTTTTTTTGGGTGGTGGTGGTGGTGGTGGTGGTGGGTTTTTTTTTTTGTTTGTTTGGTTTGTTTTTTTTTCTTATTCACTGTATGAACTTACCAACCGAGTGTAATCTGTTGATGGGTACACGTGGGGTATTAAGAACGTCAAACGGCAACTATAGCTTGATCTTTCGTTGAATTTGTTCACACATTATTCAAAGTGTTCTGGCTTCCAGAATGTCATTGCAATATTTCCACAACATTTTGCCACATGAAGTCATTTCTCCATCTGTACAGTCTTCATGGTTTAATACACGTTTTACATTCATACGGACACATATTCCATCACATTAAAGATGATCATTGTGATCTCAGTAACACTGCAAATTTCAACAGTAAGCATGATCTAATAACAGCATCACACTTGCACAAATCAATACGGCATGAGGATGAGAATGACACAGTGACACGAGACAGACCAGCGAACGAGTTACTTCATATTGATCTGGTGTGGATCCCGAAGCTTAAATCTTAGAGTCTTCAGGAGGTACCTGAGAATCGAAAGAGGTCATTGCTTCTGAAAGGGAACGACCTAAGTTATTACTATCCCTCACAGTTCCGTTGTAGGGTCTTCGGAAACAGGTCGGCTACTACTGGCCCTTCGTTGGTCTTCCTGCTATCAGATGGACGCCGCCTCCACCCGTTTCCCGCCCCGGTCACTTTTCTTCGGTCTTCTTGCTGACATCGTCTCCCAAAAAACACTGCAGAGTCTGTTCTTAGCTGTACTTAATGACTGGGTTCAGTTTGACTGGGTCTGCTGATTCCTTCTCTGGGCAGGATTTGTCCCTAGTGACGGCTACGACAACAGATGCACAGAGATCATGTAAGATGCGCGTTGATTGGTCGGTGTTAAGCTTTGCTAAAAAAAAAAAAGTAAAAAAAAAAAAAAAAAAAAAAAAAAGCACGCCCACCGTCATAAATTATGGGGAAAGGTAATGACATTTGACCAAATTCGGTAACTGTTTTTTTTTTTTTAAACACAAACAAACTGAATAAAATTTCTGAATAAAGGGTTTCTACTTACTGATATTACGTCCACCATGACATCGTTCTGAATGAAGGCAGGTTGTGTATGACGTCAGTCGGCTCGTTCACCACTTTGCGGCAACACACGAGTGACTGCACAGCCAGCGGCTCTCTCTCTCTCTCTCTCTCTCTCTCTCTCGCGCATGCATGCAGCTGTGTGTGTGTGTGTGTGTGTGTGTGTGTGTGTGTGTGTGTGTGTGATGCTCATTCACTTTTGATATGTGGTGCTATGTGTATGACGCAGTTCCTCCCAGTGAAGAGAGCCATCCCATCCAGATGGAGCAGAACGTGGAGGTGGTGTGGGACAACGCTACCCAGCAGTGGAGACCTCAGCTCACATGCAGGGTCTTCTCTGACCTGGGACATCCCGCCCTCCAGGTGGTGTGGACTGTAAGTTACGTTCCTCTCCCGCTCAGATCTGATCACACAATTTTTGCACTGAACAAATCGATTCTTCAATCAGCCCACCGAAGTAACCAATAGATCAATTCATCAGAGACGAGTCAACGGTCGGTCAGTTACCGATCAGTCGGTCAGTTTCCTTCGGCAGATAAATAATTTGGGCTTGAATTATGGAACCTTGAGAAACTCGTATCGAAGAGCTAAATTTAAGTATGACCATGAAGGCCATGTCCATGAAGGCCAAATTCAGCTTGACAAGATGCATGAGTTGACAACTGAGCACTTCCACCAGTGACTGTGCGTGGTCTTCCACCAGTGACTGTGCGTGGTCTTACACCAGAAACTGTGCATGGTCTTCCACCAGTGACTGTGCGTAGTCATCCACCAGTGACTGTGCGTGGTCATCAGGCAGTGACTGTGCGTGGTCATCCACCAGTGACTGTGCTTGGTCATCCAGCCGCGAATCGTCGCCATGATATTATACAGCATGCCCACCTATACTGAGCCCTGATCCTATCAAATCTGCACAAACACCCATATTTGTATATGTTTCATTAGAGTACCGTCAAACGTTAACCAAGATTTACAGAAGTGCTGCCGGGGTATACATTAACGCATTTTCAATGCGTTTGTGTGTTTTAAGGTTTTGATCATATTTTGAATCCCTCCACCCCTCCTGCGAGGGGCATCAAGGTGCTGGAAATGTGCATGAATTCATCTCTCTTTTCCGTGGGATTGATTAATTGATTGTCGATGGCAAAAATAGTCTGACCATATTCAGAATAGGGAAAGATTTGAATTTCATAGGAATTATTGTAGCTGGATAATCCGAAACCTTATTTCACCCATGATAAGGGTAGACATTTAAAGTTCTTTACGACATTCAGACTTGGTATTTCAGAAACTGCTGTCCATCATTATAGATACCACACTGTTAATGGCTATGATATACTGTGTCCAGTGTGCAAAGAATCTCAGGAAAATGGGTTGCTGTTTGTTCTCTGTTGCCCTGCTCTTTGGAATACTCGGGATGAATTCATCAAATGTAAATATTATAGGTACATTTCCTTATCAAGTGTGGTCTTGCTGATGTCTTCATCTTCTGCTGAAGACGTTCGATGTTTTCATTGTTTTTATAGATGGCATTTAAGCTTAGAGAAACATCTGTATAGTGAGATCAATCACATATTAATATCATTATTTTTTCACCTATTTTATGATTGTTTGATTTTATATTTGTTCTAGTTTTTGCTTTTTTTGTATAATGTTCACACACCCCTTCTATAGGGGCCAAGGCCTGCTGATGAATAAACCATCCGAATCTCTCTGTCTGTCGGTCTCTCTCTCTCTCTCTCTCTCTCTCTCTCTCTCTCTCTCTCTCTCTCTCTCTCTCTCTCTCTCTCTCTCTCTCTCTCAACAGACTCCGGACGGCCAGCAGTCACTGAGCTCTAGCCAAGACAATGGAAACTTCACTTTACTGCTGCCCAACCCTGCACCCGTGGGCAACTACTCCTGCGCTCTGTCCCCTCTCTCCCAGCCCACCGGTTGTCTCCATTCCTCCTCCCCGCTTACACAGGAAGCCTCAGTGTACGTGGGGGGTGTCACGCTGGTCACTTCCGCTCTTCTGGACTCCCAGCAGGAGCACACACTGGCCAGGTCAGGAAGGACATGGAGTCCCTGAGGCAGGAGATGGAGGCACGAATAGAGGCTGAAGTGCAGGGCCTGAAGAGCGAGAACGTACAGCTGAGGGGGCAGGTGGAGTCCCTCAGGGCACAGAAGGCGGCCTTGGAAAGCTTGCTGCAGGCAGCAGGGGAGAACTCTTCATCTGAGGAGGGAGGGCCACTGGGTTCACAAGACTTGCTGTCACAGCTCACAGCACTTCAGAAGCAGATAGGTAAGTCTCTCTCTCTCTCTCTCTCTCTCTCTCTCTCTCTCTCTCTCTCTCTCTCTCTCTCTCTCTCTCTCTCTGGTGTAAAAAAAGCACATCAGTGCTTATCTATTATCCTCGTAAATAAAGAATTTTGTCTTGTCTTGTCTTGTCTTGTCTCTCTCTCTCTCTGTGTCTGTGTGTGTGTAAAAGTGTGTGTGTGTGTGTGTGTGTGTGTGTGTGTGTGTGTGTGTGTGTGTGTGTGCACGCGCATATATGGGTGTGGGTGTGCGCTGCTTCCATACGTGCCTATAATTGTATTGTGAGGGCGGAAAGAGAGCACACTTGTTTACCCATACAATTTCGCCGTGTTTTGTATACATGTTTGGCTGAAAAATACGTCGAAAAAAATCTGAAGACGAAGCTTTGGCGGTAGCTGCATTCGCGGTGTGTAACCATTGTTTGGTGTGCTATGACCAAAGAGCGACAACTGTCTTGCGTGCAATATCGGATCTGGCTGCATCTGCGTCTTCGACGACGACATGCCAATACATTGAAATAACATCAGGGACAAGAGGTACTGAAATGTGAAAAACAAACAAAGAAACGGCGAGAGAAGCTGAAGGCTGTAGCCTGAGGAATCGGGCTGTACAGTAATGTGTAGTGGGAGAAGCTGCTTTCATGGCGGATACTGGAAAACCAAATCTCACTATACCCCCTGCTGTGCAACAGAAGACGAAAACCGACCCCCCCCCCCCCCCCCCCCCCCCCCCCCCTTTCCTTGCTTTTACAAAAACAAATTAGAATGTGTGTTCACAATGTTTGCAGGAAATACGCTAAGTTTAGTTGAAAAGTACACTGATGATGATGTATTTGAACCTGACATGGTGATGTATTTGAACCAACCACATCATACAGGACTCTCTCTCTCTCTCTCTGTGTGTGTGTGTGTGTGTGTGTGTGTGTGTGTGTGTGTGTGTGTGCTTGTGCTTGTGCGTGTGTATGTGTGTGTCTGCGTCTGTTTGTGTGCGTGTGTGTGTGTGTGTGTGTGTGTGTGTGTGTGTGTGTGTGTGTGTGTGTGTGTGTGTGTGTGTGTGTGTGTGTGTGTGTGCTTGTGCGTGTGTATGTGTGTGTCTGCGTCTGTTTGTGTGCGTGTGTGTGTGTGTGTGTCTCTGTGTGTGTGTGTGTGTGTCTGCGTTTGTTTTGAGTGCGTGCGTGTGTGTGTGTGTGTGTGTGTGTGTGTGTGTGTGTGTGTGTGTGTGCGCGCGCGCGCGCGCGCGCGCGTGTGTTTATGTGCGTGTGTGTGTGTGCGTGTGTGTGTGTGTGTGTGTGTGTGTGTGTGTGTGTGTGTGTGTGTGCACGCGTGTGATTTATGCGTGTGATGGAGAAAGAAAAACAGAAAGGACAGCTATGCTGTGCTATGCTGTCTGAAGCAGTCCCAAAATGCGCTGCCGACCAAAGAAGGCCAGACGAAGAGCAGTCCTGCTTTCTGTTGCAGACGCCAACTCACGACGTGTCAGTTTTCACGGCAGGCTGAGGAACGCCATCACCGCTTACAGGGGTCGCCTGCACAACTTCACCCAGCAGCTCTTCAACGAGGGAGGGGGATTTGATCCCTCCTCCGGCGTCTTCACCGCCCCCGTCAACGGCACCTACTACTTGATAGGGGTGGCCGGCACCGTCTACTCCCCGTACACCCTGGCTTACATGTCTCTGGTGAAGGACGGGCAGCGCTTAGCCAGCACCTACGTCCTGCAGCCGTCTCGCAGCCGTGCCACGGGCTCCTGCAATGCCGTGGTCCGTCTGACCGTTGGTCAGCGTGTGTGGCTTGAGAGCAGGAGCCCCAAGACCGCGTACGACTACCAGACGACCACATTCTCCGGTTTTCTCTTGGCGGCTGACCCCCTAGATTGATCAGTCGACTGTCACGAAGAAATCATGATTAGAACAGTTTAAACCAAAAGCCTTTGTGATGTAAAGTATAGTGTTTTGTTGACCGCGATGAAACGCCTGTTCTGGAGAGGAGGACAGAAAGTGCAGGGAATTCTCCCATTGTTCAAGGCGATGCCGCGGAGAGTCGGACAGCAACAGCCGTCTGCTGGACATGGTGTGAGCACAGTTATTCGTTCACTCTTTCGTCAACATTGGTCACTCTGAAATAGAATCAGAAGTGCAAGTATCTTATACAATGGAGCATGACGTTTGTAGAATCTGCGATTGTGTGGATCACACACACACACACACACACACACACACACACAGAGTTTTATCTGAACAACACTTTCTGGTCACAGCAGAACCTGCGTGACACACTGGCAGCTCTCTCTAGGGACAGCATGTCGCCAAAGTTACTGTGCAGCCAATTTGAGTGTTTGTGTGTCTGTATAGCATGTATATATATATATATTTTTATCGACCTATACCATTCCTTGCCACGGGTTGATAGGTATGTGCAGCGAGTTGGACTGTAAGAATGTTGGCAGTTAATGAGTCCAAGACAGAATTTACATGGCCTCCTTAGCACTACATCTGTAGGTCTGGGGTTAGGCCCCAGTGAGGAATTGTCGGTATAGTGTTACATAAAAAAGACCGGAACATAACACATTTTGTACAATAAAAGAGCCCATTAAAAGCTATGGCAAAACGTTGGAAGATCGTTTTGGACTTTATCGTCAGATGGAGAGTTCCTCTTGACCATGAAGGTAGAATAAAACATCAGCAATAAACTTTGGTTTTGCTTGTTTGTATTGTGACTGCTCTCTCTCTCTCTCTCTCTCTCTCTCTCTGTCTCCGTGTGTGTGTGTGTGTGTGTGTGTGTGTGTGTGTGCCACTAATGCCTTTGTGGAAGCAGATGTCCTTGTTAACAGGGACACTTGAGTCTGCGCTCGAGCTGTTCACAGCGACTTTGTGATGGGGGAGTGCACGTGAAAAAGTCTAAAACCGAGCGCACGTGCACGGCGCTCAAGTAGAATGAAGCAGAATGTCAGCTTAAATTGCCTGGTTCATGACTTCACCTGTCTTCAATATTCTCTCCATTTATTGTGAACGATTTCTGTGTAAAAAAAAAAAGCATTAAAAGCTCACAAAGAAGCCGTGTACAGCATTTTGAATAATTCTCCAATTCAACGTCAGGGCCTGCTATTATTCTTTTCCCTTTTCTTTCATTTATAGATATTACTTACTTGTTTTTGGCGGTCCTCCTTCTTGTTTAACTTGCTCTTTGGTATTGTTTTCGAGGATTTCTTTGAAGTGTTGATACCATCGTTGACAGAAATAGTGCTATGCGTATCACTCTTTGTAACTGATGTTTGGTACATATGCTTCCAAAATTCTGCTGATCTTTTACTGAACGAACTAAACAGCACAATACAGTGCGATTGGGTTTTCTCTCCTTCTTCTTTAAAAGATTCTTCTACTCCTTTCGAGCTTTACAAAAAAAAGTTTCTGTTTTTAACGACTGAAGTCTTTCTAGATATTCTCAGACGGCATTTTACATTTTTTCCTACAGCTTTCTTTTCAAACCAATCATTATTATTGAGCATGAGCTATTCTTCCCTGTTTCCTTGTGTACTGTGCCTGCCCCTTTATACAAGTATCAGATGTGTCTAAAGCAGCACTGGCATCATCATCTATCAGGCTGATAGCTTCCTCTGGCATTAATAGCTCATGTTGACTAATTTTTAGGTCTCGGAAAATATCTGCATATTCAGCTTGCCATTTATACTGTAAGTTTGTGTGTTTTATTTAGGCCCTGCCCGTTTCTTATTTCCTGAAATGAGTTAATGGTGAACTCTACAGGTAGAGGGCCGGACTCCATACGTTCATTTGCGCAGAGACCGCACGGCGGGGGTTTACAATGGTAAACACATCATAGGAAGCTATAAATAGGCACTCACTCCATTCCCTGTCTCTAAAATGTATGTGAAACGACCTTGGCCATTCTAGATCAAAGGCAGGACACACACTCCACAAACGTTTATCATTTCTGTTCAGTTTGTTGTCTTCACAACAGCTGTTAACAAAGGTTCCTTAGGGTAAACGGAACGGATATTTTTTCCCAAAATCTCTTTAAAAAAAAGTTTGAAATTTTGCTTTTAAATCTCCAATTAGAAGAAAATTGATGTCAGAGATACTGGGAGAGACAGTTTCCTAAATCACCTGTATACCATTATCAGTGATATTGAAAGAATGGTTTGGCCAAACAGCGGAACGACATGATTGCACAGGTAAAGAACATTCATAGGAAAACCAAAAAGATCTTTGAAAATGGAATATAATTGTATTATTCACATCAGTAGCTGAAAGGTAACTCTTGCACTACATTTGAATAAGACACACGACTCTTCCAGTTTCTCATCCCTGTTTTTCACAGTGAACAGCGGGTTTGCAGAGTAAGCTTACATTATAAGTCCTGAATACACTAAGTTGAATGTGAAATGTCAACAAACTTATAACTAATCAAACAAAATCAAAAGACATTATGTCTGAAACATATGCTGTATCAAATGACTCAGAAAATGAAGCCATTCACATTCCAGTGCAAAAATGAAACATGTTGTCCGTTCGTAGTGGTGAAAGTTGTGTCCCAGTGCTTTGCTGTCAATTCATCTGGATCATCAGACAACAACTTTACTGCTACATCGGACAAAAACATTGGGGTTCAACTTAGTACTGGAAAACCTGCACAGGAAGAAAAACGTTCGTTCCATATGGAAGGTGAATCATTTTTGTCATCTTTTCAATCACGAACACAAACTTGAGCACAAACACTTTCGTTCGATACTGTAGAGTAAACATTCCGATCTCCCTTTTCGTCGTTTACAGCGTTTCTATTCACTCGTTCGTTTCGTGTACTAACTTAGAACAAAAGCACTTATTTGGTGAACGTTTCGTGTACTAACTTAGAACAAAAGCACTTATTTGGTGAACGTTTCGTGTACTAACTTTGAACAAAAGCACTTATTTGGTGAACGTTTCGTGTACTAACTTTGAACAAAAGCACTTATTTGGTGAGAACGTTTCGTGTACTAACTTTGAACAAAAGCACTTATTTGGTGAACGTTTCGTGTACTAACTTAGAACAAAAGCACTTATTTGGTGAACGTTTCGTGTACTAACTTAGAACAAAAGCACTTATTTGGTGAACGTTTCGTGTACTAACTTTGAACAAAAGCACTTATTTGGTGAGAACGTTTCGTGTACTAACTTTGAACAAAAGCACTTATTTGGTGAACGTTTCGTGTACTAACTTAGAACAAAAGCACTTATTTGGTGAACGTTTCGTGTACTAACTTAGAACAAAAGCACTTATTTGGTGAACGTTTCATGTACTAACTTTGAACAAAAGCACGTATTTGGTGAACAAATAAAGCACTTTCGTTCTCTCCCTCAGATCATTCATTCTGTCTTTATCTAAATTGACGTCTGATGAAAACGGCCACTATACGGAGAAGATAAAGCATGTCCACCAATCCTTCATGTCCTTGGGAACTTTACAAGAAAAAAACAGGTTTTCGATGAAGACGATGGACTATTGTCAACCACTTTTTCATTTTGCACAAAACATTTACAAGAAAAACTTTCATCAAACACCAAAGGGAACGAAGGGCCGTCCATTCTTTGAATTATGTACATCAATGACATTCTGTGAGTTATCTGATACACTTTGGTTATGTACATCAATGGCATTCAGTGTGTTGTCTGATACACTTTGATTATGTACATCAATGACATTCAGTGTGTTGTCTGATACACTTTGATTATGTACATCAATGACATTCAGTGTGTTATCTGATACACTTTGATTATGTACATCAATGACATTCAGTGTGTTATCTGATACACTTTGATTATGTACATCAATGACATTCAGTGTGTTATCTGATACACTTTGATTATGTACATCAATGACATTCAGTGTGTTATCTGATACACTTTGATTATGTACGTCAATGACATTCAGTGTGTTATCTGATAACACTTTGATTATGTACATCAATGACATTCAGTGTGTTATCTGATAACACTTTGATTATGTACATCAATGACATTCAGTGTGTTATCTGATAACACTTTGATTATGTACATCAATGACATTCAGTGTGTTATATCTGATACACTTTGATTATGTACATCAATGACATTCAGTGTGTTATCTGATACACTTTGATTATGTACATCAATGACATTCAGTGTGTTATCTGATACACTTTGATTATGTACATCAATGACATTCAGTGTGTTATCTGATACATATATACTGACCACTGTACAAACATTAGATGTGTTCGGTTCTTTGATACATTGCACGGGCAACTGCTGTCGTGAACAGTGCAGGTAACAGGAAATATCCACACAGCTGTGTTACCTGTCCCAACCCGACCGCACGCGGTGTGTGTGTGTGTGTGTGTGTGTGTGTGTGTGTGTGTGTGTGTGTGTGTGTGTGTGTGCGCGCGCGCGCGCGTACGTACGTCCGTGCGTGCGTGCGTGCTTGTGTGTGTGTGTGTGTGTGTGTGTGTGTGTGTGTGTGTGTGTGTGTGTGTGTGTGTGTGTGTGTTGCTGTGTTTGTATGTGAATGAATATGCATTAAAATAAACAGGCATGCACGCAAATGTACGAGAAAGTGAGAATGGAGTGGGCCCGTGGTTGACCTGAATATTGCAAACAAAATATTTCAATACTGAACTTCCATTCAGTGAGGGATACACACAAAATCATGCTGAGCATTGGCCAAACATGCATGTAGTCTGCTCATTCTGTCATGGGGACACGATGTTTAGAAATGGCTACACTGCCGCTAGTGGGAGCAGCACAGGCTAAGGAAGTTATGTTACAAGCTCTGTCCTGCTGCTAATAAACACAAATGTGATGGGGGAAATGATGAAGGAAGGGGCGAAGATTTCATCCATGTGATAGGTTCATTACTGTGTAAATGTCCCCATGTTCATTGCTGTGTAAATGTCCCCATGTTCATTACCATGTATATTGTCCCCATGTTACTGTTTTTGTCATTTGTAGCACTTCAAGGATAGTCAAATTCATTGTGTGTATCACAGTACTCCATTTGAATCAATCACTGCAGTCTGCTGCAAGATCAAAACTTCATCTGTTATTATAGTTCCCTTAAGACAGGAATTTCAGTTTATGACCATAGAGATCAATGTGCAGTACGCAAAATGAATTATAAAACACCTACCCCACAAGTTAAATAGCAAGATCAGCCAGAGGACTGGCAGAAAGCCCACTCGATCAGAAACACGTGGAGGTGGCTACTCCACTTTCATTCAGGATGTACGGCTCATGCGCAACACTCACTAGTGTGTAAGGTGATGGCAGCCAGAGCTGTCGGGAAATGGGCCGTGTAGATAAGGCTCATAGTCTGCGTCTTCAGGGGGTATGGGTCTGTCGGGAAATGGGCCGTGCAGATAAGGTTCATAGTCTGCGTCTTCAGGGGGTATGGGTCTGTCGGGAAATGGGCCGTGCAGATAAGGTTCATAGTCTGCGTCTTCAGGGGGTATGGGTCTGTCGGGAATGGGGGCCGTGCAGATAAGGTTCATAGTCTGCTGCGTCTTCAGGGGGTATGGGTCTGTCGGGAAATGGGCCGTGCAGATAAGGTTCATAGTCTGCGTCTTCAGGGGGTATGGGTCTGTCGGGAAATGGGCCGTGCAGATAAGGTTCATAGTCTGCGTCTTCAGGGGGTATGGGTCTGTCGGGAAATGGGCCGTGCAGATAAGGTTCATAGTCTGCGTCTTCAGAGGGTATGGGTCTGGCCGAACCCACGACGAACGGCACTCAGGTTTTCTTCTGTAAGAGTATGGGTCTCCTCAGACCATATATAGTATGGGCATAGACATATGTATCAAAACACAAATTTGTCACACAGAGAAAGCGACGCGATGAAACGATCAACTCGTTAAAACTTAATGCATTGACTCTATGGTCAATGATTCAGTTGCCATTGTATAATGATTTACACACACACACACACACACACACACACACACACACACACACACGCACGCACACACACATACACACACGCGCGCGCTCGCGCATGCGCGCACGCAAATACACACACACACACACACACACACACACACACACACACACATGTATGCGCGCGCACATACAAAACCATTGAGAAATGGCATAGCTGATCTGTTATTTTTGTTTGTTTGTTGGTGTTGTTGTTGTTGTTGTTGTTGTTGTTGTTTGTAACATACACTGCAAAAGACGAAAGATAAGTAAACGTTTTAACTTTCAGCAGTTACAGAATATATTCTCTGTCTCCCCTTCAAACTTCAGTAATCACGTACGCATTCAAACGCATGGATACACAAAAAATATCAATGTACAACCAACCATACATTTCCTGTCAGTGTGAATAGGACTGCTGATTGATGGATTGTTCCTGTCAGTGTGAATAGGACTGCTGACTGACGGATTGTTCCTGTCAGTGTGAATAGGACTGCTGACTGACGGATTGTTCCTGTTGTCAGTGTGGAAAGGACTGCTGACTGACGGATTGTTCCTGTCAGTGTGGACAGGACTGCTGACTGACGGATTGTTCCTGTCAGTGTGGACAGGACTGCCTGACTGACGCTGACTGACGGATTGTTCCTGTCAGTGTGGACAGGACTGCTGACTGACGGATTGTTCCTGTCAGTGTGGACAGGACTGCTGACTGACGGATTGTTCCTGTCAGTGTGGACAGGACTGCTGACTGACGGATGATGTTGTTCCTGTCAGTGTGGACAGGACTGCTGACTGACGGATTGTTCCTGTCAGTGTGGACAGGACTGCTGAGTGTGATGGACTGATTGTTCCTGTCAGTGTGGACAGGACTGCTGACTGATGGATTGTTCCTGTCAGTGTGGACAGGACTGCTGACTGATGGATTGTTCCTGTCAGTGTGGACAGGACTGCTGACTGATGGATTGTTCCTGTCAGTGTGGACAGGACTGCTGACTGATGGATTGTTCCTGTCAGTGTGGACAGGACTGCTGACTGATGGATTGTTCCTGTCAGTGTGGACAGGACTGCTGACTGACTGACTGACAGGACTGCTGATGTTCCTGTCAGTGTGACAGGACTGCTGACTGACAGATTGTTCCTGTCAGTGTGACAGGACTGCTGACTGATGGATTGTTCCTGTCAGTGTGGACAGGACTGCTGACTGACGGATTGTTCCTGTCAGTGTGGACAGGACTGCCTGACTGATTGTTCCTGTCAGTGTGGACAGGACTGCTGATTGTTCCTGTCAGTGTGGACAGGACTGCTGACTGACGGATTGTTCCTGTCAGTGTGGATAGGTTCTGCTGACTGATGGATTGTTCCTGTCAGTGTGGACAGGACTGCTGACTGACGGATTGTTCCTGTCAGTGTGGACAGGACTGCTGACTGATGGATTGTTCCTGTCAGTGTGGACAGGACTGCTGACTGACGGATTGTTCCTGCTGACTGTTGGATTGTTCCTGTCAGTGTGGACAGGACTGCTGACTGATGGATTGTTCCTGTCAGTGTGTTCCTGCTGACTGATGGATTGTTCCTGCTGACTGTTGGATTGTTCCTGTCAGTGTGGACAGGACTGCTGACTGACGGATTGTTCCTGTCAGTGTGGACAGGACTGCTGACTGACGGATTGTTCCTGTCAGTGTGGACAGGACTGCTGACTGACTGATTGTTCCTGCTGACTAATGGATTGTTCCTGTGGACAGGACTGGACTGGGATTGTTCCTGACTGATGACTGCTGACTGATGGATTGTTCCTGTCAGTGTGGACAGGACTGCTGACTGAGGATTGTTCTGCTGACTGATGGATGATTGGATGTTCAGTGTGGACCGTCCTGTGGAGTGTGACTGACGGGACTGCTGACTGACAGTGTCCTGTCAGTGTGGACGGGAGGACTGCTGACTGACGGATTGTTCCTGTCAGTGTGGACAGGACTGCTGACTGATGACGGATTGTTCCTGTCAGTGTGGACAGGACTGCTGACTGACGGATTGTTCCTGTCAGTGTGGACAGACAGGACTGCTGACTGACGGATTGTTTCCTGTCAGTGTGGACAGGACTGCTGACTGACGGATTGTTCCTGTCAGTGTGGACAGGACTGCTGACTGACGGATTGTTCCTGTCAGTGTGGACAGGACTGCTGACTGACGGATTGTTCCTGTCAGTGTGGACAGGACTGCTGACTGACGGATTGTTCCTGTCAGTGTGGACAGACTGCTGACTGACGGATTGTTCCTGTCAGTGTGGACAGGGACTGCTGACTGACGGATGTTCCTGTCAGTGTGGACAGGACTGCTGACTGACGGATTGTTCCTGTCAGTGTGGACAGGACTGCTGACTGACGGATTGTTCCTGTCAGTGTGGACAGGACTGCTGACTGACTGACGGATTGTTCCTGTCAGTGTGGACAGGACTGCTGACTGACCTGTGTCAGTGTGATTGTTCCTGTCAGTGTGGATTGTTCCTGTTGACTGACGGATTGTTCCTGTCAGTGTGGACAGGACTGCTGACTGACGGATGTGTTCCTGTCAGTGTGGACAGGACTGCTGACTGACGGATTGTTCCTGTCAGTGTGGACAGGACTGCTGACTGACGGATTGTTCCTGTCAGTGTGTCACAGACTGCTGACTGACGGATTGTTCCTGTCAGTGTGGACAGGGCTGCTGACTGACGGATTGTTCCTGTCAGTGTGGACAGGGCTGACTGCTGACTGACGGATTGTTCCTGTCAGTGTGGACAGGACTGATGGATTGTTCCTGTCAGTGTGGACAGGGCTGCTGACTGATGGATTGTTCCTGTCAGTGTGGACAGGGCTGCTGACTGACGGATTGTTCCTGTCAGTGTGGACAGGACTGCTGACTGATGGATTGTTCCTGTCAGTGTGGACAGGACTGCTGACTGATGGATTGTTCTGTCAGTGTGGACAGGACTGCTGACTGATGGATTGTTCCTGTCAGTGTGGACAGGACTGCTGACTGATGGATTGTTCCTGTCAGTGTGGACAGGACTGCTGACTGATGGATTGTTCCTGTCAGTGTGGACAGGACTGCTGACTGATGATTGTTCCTGTCAGTGTGGACAGGACTGCTGACTGATGGATTGTTCCTGTCAGTGTGGACAGGACTGCTGACTGATGGATTGTTCCTGTCTGTCAGTGTGGACAGGACTGCTGACTGATGGATTGTTCCTGTCAGTGTGGACAGGACTGCTGACTGATGGATTGTTCCTGTCAGTGTGGACAGGGACTGCTGACTGATGGATTGTTCCTGTCAGTGTGGACTGACTGATGGATTGTTCCTGTCAGTGTGGACAGGACAGGACTGTGTGGACTGGACTGCTGATGGATTGTTCCTGTCAGTGTGGACAGGACTGCTGACTGACGGATTGTTCCTGTTGACTGTTGGATTGTTCCTGTCAGTGTGGACAGGACTGCTGACTGATGGATTGTTCCTGTCAGTGGACAGGACTGCTGACTGATGGATTGTTCCTGTCAGTGTGGACAGGGCTGCTGACTGATGGATTGTTCCTGGGTGTCCACACTGTTCTGCCAGTTCTCAGTCAGGTGGTACATTGCACATGTAGCAGATGAACTTGCTTGTTGGGTAGCATCAACCCTCGCCTGGGATCTCTAAAGAGGTGATGACGGGTCTGCTCTGACCAACAACAAAACGAAGCGTTGGATTTCTCAGTTGTGCTCATGGGAATTGCAGATGCAACTGGAAAGTTTCTGGTAACAGATGTGAATGTTTTTTTGGAAGTTGTAGTGATAGGGGCTTATTTGAAGCCTCTTCGTTTTTCACATTGTTGCTGACAAACAAAAAAATCATCTTCCCTAAACCAGCCCAAACCCTCAACATAAACATAGAGCTACCATATGTGTTTGTTGGGGATAAGGCATTTGCACTGATGCCCAACTTTCCAAGACGATTCCTGAGCAATGACAAACGCAGTTTCAATGCCAGACTGTGAAGAGCACAGAGGCCAGTAGAACGCTCTTTGGGTATGTTCTCCGGCATGCGGCGCATCATGAGAGTACCGATCAAAGTGGCACCAAAGTTTGCCATACATTTGGTCACAGCAGTGTGTGTTTTACACAGTTTGATCAAAGATAAGGAACCTGAAGGCACAAGAGATCTCACTGAAAATGACAGTCCCAATCCACAGCGGGAAGGCCTTCCACACGACAGTGGCGGAGCACGTGAAGCAGCAGCTGTGCGGGATGCCTTGATGGCAGGCTTCTTGGCTCCAGGAGGGAGGCTTCCATGGCAGACTGACCAGTCCACAAACGTTTAAAGACTGACCTGTACTCACTGGTCATGTGCAAAGTAGACATTCAGTCGGTTCACACACACACACACACACACACACACACACTCACACACACAAACGCACACACACACACACACAACGCACACACACACACACACACACACACACACACACACACACACACGGGGGGGGGGGGGGGGGGGGGGGGGGGAGAGAGAGAGAGAGAGAGAGAGAGAGAGAGAGAGAGAGAGAGAGAGAGAGAGAATCTGCAAATTTGGCTTCAATAGAGAGTTTATGTAAGAAAGCGACTCAAATAATGAATCAGCCATAAAAGTAAGAAATACACGAAAGCTAACAACCTTAACTGTGAGAATATGTATTTTTTCCTGTGCTTATACGTACACACTCATTTATACACACACACACACACACACACACACACACACACACACACATGCTTTTACACGTAGACGCACATACCCACCCACTTTCTTGCATACCACCACCACCACCCCCACATCCACACAAGCACGCTTCTGATCAAGTCAACGTATACTAACAGTTTAAAGTGTAGAGAATGTATAACATTATTCATTCAATAACTCTTTGGGCTTGTGAATAAAACTGTTCCTTGTTCCAGGTGTTCTGGATTTGGAAAACCAAAATGTAGCCGTTCATAATATTTCGAATGAGGATGACTATGCTTACTCACAATCTTTCTTGCCTTCACTCACACACAACGACCATAGTTCAGCTAGACTTACCTGTGTCACACTCACCATCCTGCTGCAGACATTTGCCAGTCTGTTTAAAACATTCTTATTTCTATAACGTAAAAGAAAACGTCAACATGGATAGAACAAAATAGTGGTTAAAAAGCTTTAAGGACTTGGAAAATACATCTTGACTGGCACTTTCTGTTAATATAAATCGTATTGGATCGAAAGTTGAAGATTTTTTTGTAATTTTGTTCATTTGGTGGGAACAAGAAGATAACATTATACTACTTCCCATTTCCTCCCACTTCTCTCGATATGTTATTTCAACCAGCAGAGAGCAGATAACTGGTGGTTTGATTCTTGTCAGTTTTCGTGTAATCTTAGCCTCATGATAGTGATCAGTTTCTCGTCGTCCGTGTTGAAAAGAAATTTAACAAGTGAAAAAAAAATCAGAGGAGGAGTTCAGTCCCTTCACCCGGTCGGCCGTGGAGTGTGTTGACGGGAAACACGCGACGCTCGTGCAACTTATGGGGGGGGGGGGGGGGGGGGGGGGGGGGGGGGGGGGGAGGTAGGGTATGGAGTCTGTATTCACCTGTTGAAGAAATCCGTGCAGCATGCATGCTGAGAGGTGAACAGAGAGCTGAGGGAGATCCTTTATATACATGTTACAAGTTGAGTGTGTTGTTAAAGAAAGCAGAGAAAGACCGGTCGACGCCGTGGTTACAGCGAGGCTTTGAAGGAACACATGGCTCATATGTAGCTTTTGTGAGACACAGAGGGCGTCTTGTGTTGTTGTAAACTGAAGACCATAGTAAAGAGAAAACCCACCAGGTAAGCTATCATAAAGAAAATGAAAGATGAGAAGAAAATGGAGATAAATGTTCTTTTAATAAGAAAAAGAAAGAAAAGAAAGAAGGGAAAAATGACGAATAAGGTATTTTTCTTCTTTCAGGAACTTTGACCCAAGATAGAATAGGACTGCAGGTTTTGGTAGAGATAGGCACATGCGCACGTTGTGGATTGTCTCGTAAGTCGATAAGACGTCGCAGAGACTGTTCATTGGTGAAAAAATTGTTATTGGTCTGCGAGGACCAGAAAACTTTGTTTTTGAAAACGATTGTGTGTGTGTGTGTGTGTGTGTGTGTCACTGTGGGTGCGAGCTTTGAAAGAAAGAGGTTTGTTTTTTTTTTTAGTCTATGAAAATCTGTTGATGTCATTTTAAGTAGGCCTATATGCTTTGAAATAGCTTTGGTGTCAGAGTGGAAAGAATTTGTGTGTAAATAGTTGGAATAGTTTATTTGTTAATTAAAAGGGGGAACTCGCGGGGTTTGTTTGTTTGTTGTTTGTTTTTTGCCTGACTGGTTGGTCGTCGACGTTGTGCAAACAAAGGTCTGTCAGCGACTCACTGCTACTTCTACCATGACCTGGCTCCTGGATCAGGCCATGTGATGCCAAGTTGGCCGATTTAACACCTTCCGACTGCACACCACCGCCCGCTCCCCCTCCCCCGCCACTCTGCTGTAGTAAAGTGTGATGGTGGCATCCTCACTTCCCCCTCTAACCGCACCTCTACCACCGTGTCTTTTCCATCCCCCACACACCCCGTTTGAGCTATCGCAGTTGTACATCGTAGTTCATCCATGTCTTTCTGTTGTTTGTAGTGGTCGCCGCGTAAGAAGAATAACAAGCTATCAAACGCTGTTTTCGTAGGTGAACTTGGTTTGTGTGTTGAACAGTGTATCAACATTGGATCTGGTACGGAGCTTGGGGTGAACTGTCATTTTCATGATGAAGACCGAAATAATCCAAGCACAATCAAGCTGCGTGATCTGATGGCCATGTTTAGCCTTGTTCAGATTGTAGACGAATCAAACCACAGATGTGGCCGTATCCTTGATCTAGATACTAGTCAGGAGATACTGGAAGAGCTGGTGTGTTCAACTCATGTTTGTCCTCACTGCGTTTCTGATCATTGTCCTGTAGTACGTCAGTTCCCTTCTGATCATTGTCCTGTAGTACGTCAGTTCCCATCTGATCATTGTCCTGTAGTACGTCAGTTCCCTTCTGATCATTGTCCTGTAGTACGTCAGTTCCCTTCTGATCATTGTCCTGTAGTACGTCAGTTCCCTTCTGATCATTGTCCTGTAGTACGTCAGTTCCCCGGAAACCTGTCAGATCTCAGTTTATTAGATGCTTGAGCAAGATCAAGTGTGGATTCATCCTGTCTTGTGTCTAGTGCCTGTCTCCGTGTTACCACACACACACATACACACACACACACACACACACATACACACACACGCGCGCGCGCGCGCGCGCGGGCACACACACACACACACATATACATATATATATATATATATATATATAATGTGATTTTTCTTTTCCTGCTTTTTTTTGTTTTTGTTCATGTTATTATCTGGGTTGTATTGTAGTTTGTAGCTGTAACCACTTTTTTGCAATGCCTCTTGGTATTCTGCTGCTGCGTTGTTGAATACTCTCGTGTCCCGTGTTACACTGAAGGGAGCAAAGAAGAATCAAGCGAACGAGAAACAAATACTTTAGCTTAATAGAAAAATGAGCATGGCAACAAGTAACGTTCAATGCTGCATGAAACCAAGTGTGCAAAACTGGCTACAGCCATTGGACCAGGAGTGAAAAGGGTAATATATAGAAGGTTTTCAAGTCAACGGTAGAAACAAGTGCACACATCAACACGAAACCAGCTAGTGTGAATGTAGATCGTGAGATCAGCAAATCTTCTTCACTGGAAAGACATCTGAATGATGTCTCGCCTGAAAGACGGAGAAGAGACAATTGATTCAGTAAGCTTTTAAATGTTTGTAGTTCAACCCCTTTCCTCATAATTGGATCACGAAATTCTGTTGATTCTGAAACGAGAATACAGTAACAACCCACCTTTACATCATCACAAAACACAAAAGTCACACATAAATATAGTGACGAGTGGGCACGCACGTACGCACGCACGCATGCACGCACGCACGCACGCACGCACGCACACACACACACACACATCCGTCTTGGATCACTTTAAGTGAGAAGACGATAAAAATATTAATTGAAGAACAACAGAACACACACACACACACACACACACACACACACACACACACACACACACACACACTACAAGGAAGATGGCGGTATCAGCCATCAACTGTGCTTTGATGTGCCCTGACTGCTGCTCGGCCTGCTGACTTAATGGCAGTCAAGTTGATGGACATGTGGGCTGCTACACAAACCGCCAGCGACTAGCAACTAGCCACCTGTTCCACACAGGAGGTTCTGAAGGGAGCCCTACGGAAAGATCTGATCACAACAGGACATGATGAATCAACAGAAGAAGAAGAAGAAACGGAAGTAGCACAAAATATACAGGAAGCGAGTTACAGATTTATAACCGACTATCAGAAAACGTTGTGAGAGAGTTTGGTCAACAGAAGAACAATGACAAAAACAAACCAACAAAAATCAAGGAACAGACCGAAGTAACGGTTAATGAACAGTTCAACGTTCTTAGACAGCGCGCATGTGAAATGGGCACCGCTAGACTCGTCGAGTAACAAAAGGTAACTTCCCCGTCGCGGGATGAAAACACGATATGATTTTCGTAGAACTGAGAGGGGGGGGGGGGGGGGGGGGGGGATTGGATCGAAAAGTTGAGACTGCGGAGTCCTCGTTGAAAGTATTGAAGTGTTCCTGAGCGTTCAGACATTGGTCTAACGAACTAGTGGCCAGATCAGTTGAATTCTAGTGGCCATATTAATTGAATTTTAGTGGCCAGTTAAGTTGAATTTTAGTGACCAGATGTGTTGCTTTTTAGAGGCCAGATAAGTTGAATTTTAGTGGCCAGATTAATTGAATTTTAGTGGGCAGATTAGTTGAAATTAGTAGCCATAGTAGTTGATTTTTTCCTTGCTGAGATTTGCATGGTTCAATTCAAGACATAGTGTAAACAACGGCAATATCCATATTCATATACGTATATCCGTATGAACAACCTCAACGGCACAGAAGATTGTGTCAAAGTGTATGGTTCAAAAAACAGGCGAACACTGACCGACACCCATCCCACCCACCTCCTCCACCCCTACAACCTCTACCCCGATCTCTCGAACACACGCGCGCGCGCGCGCGCCCGCACAAACACGCACGCACGCACGCACACACACACAAACACATACGCACGCGCACAAACACACACACACACACACACACACACACACACACACACGCACACACCAGGAAAACTCACATTCCCCAACGTGCATGTTAAAAACACCTCACAATAATCACCCCAACCACCTTCAGCCCTACGTCCAGACCACCAACCACTCCCCCCAAACACACGGCCCCACACACTAACGCACATATCGAGTGATATAGCGCACGCACGTACCCATACGCGCTATATTGGTGAATGTCTTCAACGTTTAACGGATGGAGGAGATGAATTATCGTGGACTCAACATGAATACGATGACGTCAGCTGCAGAGCATGTTGTGTCGGCGGGCCCAGACATGTCCCCCAACCCAGCTTTGCCGACAGAAAGCCGTCACACACAACACACACAAAACAGTCACCCATGAAATGTCTCAATCAAGAAAGCAATGTACAGAGACGTCAGATCAAATGTTTATAACGTGTACTTTAAAACATCCACAAAGGTGCAATATGATAAACATACCTTCATGAAAAAAAGATCTATGACACGTTAACCAAATACATACATACATGTATAGATAGATAGATATAACGGCAAAAATGACAAATAGTTCCAAGGCTTGGTGAAACATTTACAAAAGATCAAAAACAATGTGTGCTTCAGAGGTCGGTTTGATTTTCTTGGTAGCTCTGACTGCAGCAGAAGACCATGGAGGGCTGGAAACAGTACCCTACTGGCAATTAGCAAATCCAAAATCCACAACAAAAAAAGAAACCTTGAACGGTCAAGGCAAGAAACCCAATGAAGACAGTATTACAATCAGGTGCATATAATCTTTAAGGTGGGTCCACATAAAAAAGAACAGTGGAATCTGAACAACCATGGTGGAATAACAAAACAACTCAGTCGGAAAATCCTTTGTTAAAAATGTCGGAATATCTGATTATATCAAAGACAAGATGATTGCAGATGAAGAAAAAGATGGTTTCAAAAAAAGGAAGAAGAAGAAGAAAAAAAAAAACTTCAGGAATGGTAGACCATGTCTTTATTTTTTTTCATCAAATATTATTGATAACATCCCAAACGACGGAAAGAGTAGATATAAAGATGACTGGTAGTTCTAACGATGTTGAAAAGCCTTTGATGACATGAATCTCTTGAAATAAGATGGCGATGCTCCAAAGACTGGCAGATAAACAGTGCCCTCAGAAGACTGGGGATGGACAGAAGAGGACGACCTCTGCTGGTGACACTGTCAAGGTCAAGGGATAGACAGAAGAGGACGACCTCTGCTGGTGACACTATCAAGGTCAAGGGATGGACAGAAGAGGACGACCTCTGCTGGAGACACTGTCAAGGTCATCATCAATTTCGACTGCAATGAACACTGTCACCACTTTTGACACTAAGTGCCTACGTAAGATCTTGGGCATCAATGGTCAGACTTTATACCACATGAAGAGGTCAGGAAGAGGTCCAAACAGCTCTCCGTGTCAACCATCTTCTGCAGACGGCGCCTCCACTGGCTGGGTCATGTCTTGAGATTACCCTCATCAATACCTGCAAATTAGGCCATTAAAGTGGACCCCAGCTAGCCAAAGAAAAAAAGAGGACGACCCAGATGAGCTGGCGACAGACAGTGGAGAGAGACCTCCGACTCGTTGACAGAGGATGGAGTGACACCAGCAGACTGGCTGAGGACCGTGCACAGTGGAGCGCCTTGACTGCCTCATGCGTCGCAAGACGCGGGAGCATCTAAGTCTAAGTATGTAAGTAAGAACACTATCACTCAGATCTCTGGGAACACCATGAACAGGTCATTCGTTAAGCTACTATTTATCAACGGTCGATGTTGTCCGAAGAAAAAACCGTTCTGCCCGACATTCTTAAGCGTGATATATCTGCACACTAGATCAACACATGGGAAGTACAGCCCTCCACTAAAGTCCACGGACCCAGGACCCACCTTTTGTTCGGGTCATCACCAAAATGTCACAGCTTCTTCTTTCTGCCACACTCTGTTTGTCCAGCCAGGTTTAGTGCCATTGGTCCAGCAGTGTATGCGTTATCTTGCGGCCGGACCGACGAACAAACAAACAGACGCAAATGAAAATTCAATCTCCTTGGCGGAGGTGACAGTGACACCAGAAGTCCATGTCGGTTACAGGCACGTGATCTGGTAATGGACTCCACCTACAGAGCTTGGATACTAAGAATGCTAGATAAAGTAGATGCGTTCGATCCCGAATGGTGATATCAAATTAATCAAGGAAAAAAAAAGTTATCTTCTGCATTAAACCCAATACCAAAATGTCCCTTCTATTTACATATAGATCCAACGTCACACAGGTCCCACGTCATACACCCACCAGTCCAAAGATGCTGCGTTTACAAGCGTGAGAACATTCTGCAAAAGAAACCATGAAAGAGTTGCACGCCCCAAGACAGACAACCCGAGGACCACGCTGAAATCCAACGTCAATGCTGTTCTCCGATGAACAAGCTTTGGTCCGCCAGCATAGACAGCGGGCTGTTTACAACCCCTTTTCACCATCTCTCTTCACATGGTCCGCCAGCATAGACAGCGGGCTGTTTACAACCCCTTTTTCACCATCTCTCTTCACATGGTCCGCCAGCATAGACAGCGGGCTGTTTACAACCCCTTTTTCACCATCTCTCTTCACATGGTCCGCCAGCATAGACAGCGGGCTGTTTACAACCCCTTTTTCACCATCTCTGTTCACATGTCCGCCAGCATAGACAGCGGGCTGTTTACAACCCCTTTTTCCCCATCTCTCTTCACATGGTCCGCCAGCATAGACAGCGGGCTGTTTACAACCCCTTTTTGACCATCTCTCTTCACATGGTCCGCCAACATAGACAGCGGGCTGTTTACAACCCCTTTTTCACCATCTCTCTTCACACAAGTCTGCGATTCACATCTCTGTCGCAGCGACCGCCGAAAGGTCTTTTCCCAATGGAGAGAAAACACATGCTGTAAAATACCGATCGCTGCTGTTACTCTAAATACATTGTTAGGCAATACACTGCCTAGTTAGGAACTGTTCTGGTAGATTTTGAACTCGACTTTAGGTATCACTTTTGTCAAAGATAACACTTATCTAGCACTGTGAAAGTGAACATTACGAGCATACCGAATCAAAGCCTTATTGAAGAATCGATAACAAAAATCGACGTCAACCAAACACAAATCTATTTCCAGTACAGAAGAGTTTATCAACCGCTCACGACTTCATTTCTATTACAACAGAACTTTTCAGATGGTTGCTTCCCTTGGGCGAACCCAGAACATGCGAAGTGATCCATGTCTCTCCATGAACCCGGTGCTGGTAACCAGTGATTATCCATCGCTCTATCTGTCTGTCTGTCTCCTCCCCCCCCCCCCGCCCCCCCCCCCCCCCCCCTCTCTCTCTCTCTCTCTCTCTCTCTCTCTCACTGTCTGCACCATAATCCAACCTCTTTTCAACTCAACAAATAGAACATTGAATTAAGAACCTGAAGAATAAGTGAATTTACATATCAATGAAATGTATTGCATGTATTCCTTTATTAGGCCTAGGTCAGCACTCTCCCTTAACAACCACCATACACATACATAAACCAAACAAGTCAGAAATGAGCGAACTACTAGAGGCCGCATTAAAACAAAGCCTATTCACCAAAAAAGTGTATCAGAATTTAGTAATAATAATAATGAAATTTTATATGCGCCCCATCTCTGATGAGCTCAAAGCGCTTACAAAGTGTGAATAAAAACATTAACTACAATAAACAGCTGTATTCATGCCAAAGATAGATAGAAAATAGAGGAAAACTTCATAAATATTAAGCAAGAAATGAACAAGTCACAAATATCTCACATAATCAAAAATCACTCAATGACATGATGAATATCTAATATACAAAATACAAGCGTACGCGCGCGCGCGCGCGCGCGCGCGTGCACACACACACACACACACACACACACACACACACACACACATTTCATGAATAGGATGTCAAAAGATGTTTTGAAAAAGAAAGGACACAGAAATGCAAGGGGAAAAAAAAAAATAAACATCGCACCATTTTAACATAGGCCTAATAAAAATTTCTGTTGGAAACAAACAAAATCTTGAAAGTATTAAACAAGAAGACAGAAGAGAAGTAAGCAACGCACACACACGCACAAAGGCAGCATACGCGCCCGCGCCCGCACACACACAAACACACGCGCGCGCATATACACACACACCGACATACTCAGACCTGCACAGACACACGAACAGACAGACAACACTACACGTAACTGAACATTTGACAACTCTGCGAAATGGAAAGAATCTGAACTGGACAATAACTGACAGTGCTATAGTTTTCATGACACGGAATGGGGAAAGTACTGTTGGAATAAATGTGTTTTTAGCCTTGATTTCAATGTGGAGAGGGATGGAGCATGGCGGACAGGAAAAGGGAGGTCATTCCACATGGACGGACCAAGGTAGAAGAAACCCCGTTCTCCTAATCTTTTTCGGGTATTTGGGGTTTGGTTTGTTGAAGAGACGGTTGTCGTCAGAGGAACGTAAAGACCTAGGAGGAGCGTAAAACTGCAAACGTTCAGACAAATAAGGGTGATGTGCCAACAAACACGTTATAACAAAGAGTGCAGATCTTATACTCTGTTCTGGCAGAGAAACAGGTCAGTGTAACTCGGACAGAAGAGGAGTTATATGTTTTCTCTTGGGAGCCTTGAAAATTAAACGAGCAGCACAGTTCATCACTCTTTTCAATTTGTCTGTAAGATTTTTGGGCAGACCAGCTAGTAAGGCATTACAGTAATCTAAACTAAACGGGAGAGTACCAGCGATGAGATCTGAGTTTTAGCAGCATCTGTAGTCAGTACGTGTCTGATGGAGCCGATCTTCCGAATTTCAAAGTATGCTGATTGACACACTCTACTGATCTGATCTTTCATTGACAATGTTTCGTCAAAGACAACACCAAGATTTCTGGCTGATTTGGTGAATCGAATTGTGCAGCGGCCAATAGTAAGAGAGCCTGGAAGATCATTTGCTCGACGGAACACCGCGGAGAAAAAACACCGATACCGTTGTACTTTTAACTAAACCACAATCATGATAGAGCGGAGGTTTGCAGTTGCAATGCCGACCATCCTAACCAATGCAGTCAGAAGCCCTGAGCGGCCTGTCTCAGAGTGTACCATCACTGACTGAATCACCCACTGGTTGAGAACCCCAGACCGCAAACTAACGACGAACCCCAGATCTCTCTCCACTGAAGCCGCGATTCACGATTTAATTTGTACAGTTTGACGAACTAAAACGTGGTTCTTCATTGGTTTGAACGATCTCTTTTCAAGGGAGAGAACACAGTCTGCACTACTGGTTGACGATGCCATGTTGTCGGGCCTGATGAACTTCCACTCGTTTTGAACTGGCTTCGAAAACGATTTGAGCACTCTCTTTGTCCGACATTTCACTAATTCATTTCAAAATCAGTTGTGAACTAGGATATTTTGCCTTATCAGAATGTTTTCTTACTAATCGGGAATAGAAATTAAGACGAGAGAGAGAGAGAGAGAGAGAGAGAGAGAGAGAGAGAGAGAGAGAGAGAGAGATTTTTCAACAGAGGAGATATGTCACACACTGAAAATCCGTTATAGGATATCTTTCGTGTTGTTACTTCCCTGTGCACCAATCCCAGAAGTCCCAACCCATGTCGAGCGATCATTTTACACTGTCAACCTAGGCAGGGCAATGTTCACCAGTCTTGTATCGCAACCAAAAAAACTGAGCACCAACTGCAAACAAGCAAGCCGCGAGATCGCGAACTAGAGGACTTAGGCTCGCAACGTTCGTTCGGTGAAGAATGGCGTTCAAAGATTCAGTTGTGTGACAGGCTGTTACACCGTGTCAGCTTATACAGATGACGTCTTGTGTTCTGCTTCACGGGTCCGGGCTTCTTCGCTTCAACACTGCCTGTCTTCACGACCCCCTACAGACAACGTTCTGGCTTCTTCGCTTCAACACTGCCTGTCTTCACGACCCCCTACAGACAACGTTCTGGCTTCTTCACTTCAACACTGCCTGTCTTCACGACCCCCTACAGACAACGTTCTGGCTTCTTCACTTCAACACTGCCTGTCTTCACGACCCCCTACAGACAACGTTCTGGCTTCTTCGCTTCAACACTGCCTGTCTTCACGCCCCCTACAGACAACGTTCTTCACTTCAACACTGCCTGTCTTCACGACTCCTACAGACAACGTTCTTCACTTCAACACTGCCTGTCTTCACGCCCCCTACAGACAACGTTCTTCACTTCAACACTGCCTGTCTTCACGCCCCCCTACAGACAACGTTCTTCACTTCAACACTGCCTGTCTTCACGACCCCCTACAGACAACGTTCTGGCTTCTTCACTTCAACACTGCCTGTCTTCACGACTCCTACAGACAACGTTCTTCACTTCAACACTGCCTGTCTTCACGCCCCCTACTGACAACGTTCTGGCTTCTTCACTTCCACACTGCCTGTCTTCACGCCCCTTACTGACAACGTTATGGCTTCTTCACTTTCAACACTGCCTGTCTTCACGCCCCCTACAGACAACGTTCTTCACTTCAACACTGCCTGTCTTCACGCCCCCTACAGACAACGTTCTTCACTTCTCCAACACTGCCCGTCTTCACGCCCCCTACAGACAACGTTCTTCACTTCTCAACACTGCCTGTTTTCACGCCCCCTACAACGTTGAGGAGGACTCCTCCCACTGCACAGGGCTTAGCGTCACGTGTATCCACACTGTCCTCAGGGTACACAAACATGAACACACAACACCGGCAACAAGAACAAGGACAGAAATAAACCAAACGGCACCAGCAACAGGAACAAGGACAGAAACAAACCAAACAACACCGGCAACAGGAACAAGGACAGAAATAAACCAAACAACAACCGGCAACAGGAACAAGGACAGAAACAAACCAAACAAGACCGGCAACAAGGACAGAAATAAACCAAACAAGACCGGCAACAAGAACAAAAATAACCAAACCCGGCAGCAAGAACAAGGACAGAAATAAACCAAACGACACCGGCAACAAGAACAAGGACAGAAATAGGCCAAACAACACCGGCAACAAGAACAAGGACAGAAATAAACCAACAACACCGGCAACAGGAACAATGACAGAAATAAACCAAACAACACCGGCAACAGGAACAAGGACAGAAATAAACCAAACAACACCGGCAACAAGAACAAGGACAGAAATAAACAAACAACACCGGCAACAAGAACAAGGACAGAAATAGACCAAACAACACCGGCAACAAGAACAATGATAGAAATAAACTAAACAACACCGGCAACAAGAACAATGACAAAAATAAACCAAACAACACCGGCAACAAGAACAAGGACAGAAACAAACCAAACAACACCGGCAACAGGAACAAGGACAGAAATAAACCAAACACGGCAACAAGAACAAGGACAGAAATAAACCAAACAACACCGGCAACAGGAACAATGACAGAAATAAACCAAACAACGGCAACAAGAACAATGACAGAAATAAACCAAACAACACCGGCAACAGGAACAATGACAGAAATAAACCAAACAACACCGGCAACAGGAACAAGGACAGAAATAAAAACAAACAACACGGCAACAGGAACAAGGACAGAAATAAACCAAACACACACCGGCAACAAGAACAAGGACAGAAATAAACCAAACAACACACCGGCAACAAGAACAAGGACAAATAGACCCAAACAACACCGGCAACAAGAACAAGGACAGAAATAAACCAAACAACACCGGCAACAAGAACAATGACAGAAATAAACCAAACAACACACCGGCAACAAGAACAATGACAGAAATAAACCAAACAACACGGCAACAAGAACAATGACAGAAATAAACAAAGTGCTACCTCAGACCATGCAGGGTGGGGGTGAGGATCGTGGCTGTAATAGAGCTGATATAATGATATGTACAGATCGATTTATCTATCCATACAGATCCAATAGAGCTGATATAATGATTACATATATATATATATATATATATATATATATATATATATATATATATATATACACACATATTTATATATATATATATATACACACGTGTGCGTGCGTGTGTCAATTTCTCTATCTGTATGGATCTAACAGAGCAAATATATTGATATGTGTATATCGATTCATCTATGTATATGGATCTAATAGAGCTGATATATTGATGTGTATACATCGATTTATCTACCTTCAAGGATCTAATAGAGCTAATATATTGATATCTATTCATCAATTTATCTGCCTATATGAATCTAGTAGAGCTAAGGTATTGATATGTATACATCAATATATTCATTTATATGGCTGTAATAGAGTTTACACTGATATGTATATATCGATTTCTCTTTCTACGTGCATCTAATAAAGCTAATGTATTGATTTGTGTATATCGATTTATCTATCTATATGGATCTAATACAGATAACAATCTGCATGTGTGTATCGTTTTACACACACACAGAGTAACGACCAGGATGAGCAAATATCTACCTATCTTCCACCCATCTAAACCTTCTCCTCTTGTCCCTAACACAGTCCTCTCTCTCTCTTGCACACACACACGCGCGTGCGCGCGCATGCACACTCATACACACACACCCCAACACACACACACACACATGCGTACGCACACATATAATCATTTTTTTTTTCTCCGTCTAATAACACTTATAGTGAATAGACGTTTAAACTAAAGAAGTCACACGTACACACACAGAGGGATATATCATTCTATATATATATATATATATAATGCTGAACAATTAAGTAGTGGGGGGAAAAACAAGTGCAGGTTAACAATTCTTCCATCATTACAGTAATGATTTGGCAAAGATTTGAAATTGAGAGGGGAAAAAAAAAAAAAAAAAAAAAATGAAGTAAATGGGAAAATATATATCATAAATATGAAAACCCTTTCACTAGGTGCATGAGGACACTATCGCAATCTCTCTCGAAGACAGATCTGTATGTATCGCCTGCTCCGAGACCTTTCGTCCGCTGAATCGGACTCATCAGGGAGACACGGCTGAGTGTGTGTCCGTGCTCTTGGCGTCAGATAGAGACACACCACAGTCCATAATTCTGTGGTGTTCCGACTGCCAAGGGCTCGAAAAAGAATCTAACAGCACTCTCAAAGCAGCCAGCGAAAGGTAGTAGAATTAAACAAAACGAAAGTGTGGAGAGGAAAAATGTTGTTGAAAAATTAAAAACAGTACACAAACAGTATAAAATGTAAGGGACAATCTTTGAGCCTATGCTTGAGGATCCATTTAAGGATGCAAGGGAGATCAAAAGATACGGAACAGTCTGAGTGGTCAGCTCTGCTGTTCAATAACCCAAGCATTGTCAGCAGCTAAGAATTGTGCAGAGCAACCTTTCCTTGGATCTCTTAAGAGATGCAATCACCCACTGATTGACCAAACAATATAATGCTGAACAATTAAGTAGTGGGGAAAACAAGTGCAGGTTAACAATTCTTCCATCATTACAGCAATGATTTGGCAAAGATTTGAAATTGAGGAGGGAAAATATATATATATATATATATATATATATATATATATATATATATATATATATATATATAATGTCAATGATAGAGGATTATGCACAATCATGCTACGACTTACGATAAATGGACGGTCTAAAGCAAATTAACAGTTTTGAGTCGTTGTTCTTGTGCCAAGCCATAATCGTTGTTTTAAAATGGGTCACATGTCTGAACCGTAATGTACTATTTTTAAGCCAACAAAATATCTATCATTTTGATGACTGGAATATACCTTACTTTCAACCACACAGCATGTCTCGTGTGACTATTATGGAAGAGACAAAGAATCACAGGATTTCAGCCATTTCTTGATGATATTCCATACTGGGAGAGGGGATTCAACACATATCTACATTTGTTCTCATAATTCAATACGTATTTCGTTTAATCTCAAAACATTTCTTGTCGTCTAGTGTTTTTTTTTTCTGCCATACAATGATGACTCAATCTACAAAGGCTAACATACCAAGGCCAGGAATTTCCCAACACAAGCCGAACTTGTTTCCTCATTAGCCCACAAACAATGTGCCCGATACTCAGCTTTTGTTAATCATAAAAACCAAACAACTACGTTTTTATCTCAACTATGCTTCAAGATGCTGTACTACATGGAAACCTCTAACAAACGGCCTTGCCAAACCACTCCTCCCAGGAAATGCTGAGGGAGAAAAAGGACAGAAAACACGATGGACTGGCAACACAGCACAATGGACAGAAAAATGATGGACTGGCAACACTGCAGAGTGGACAGAAAACATGATGGACTGGCAACACTGCAGAGTGGATAGGGCAAACGTTGGCAGAGACCCAAGCGTTGGCACACAGCTGACAGAACCGGAAGAACCAAGTGACCTATTCTTCAATGCCTTGCCCTTACGAATCTTCATGGAGTGAAAGGAGAGAAGGAATAAACCATTAATGGTCTGTACGATTAGGGCTCTGTGCGATTAGGGCTTGGTGCTACTAGGGCTCTACTACTAGGGCTCTGTACGATTAAGGCTCTGTGTGATTAGGACTCTGTGCAGTTAGGGCTGTATGATTAGGGCTCTGTACTATCATGGCTCGGTACTACTATGGCTCTGTGCGTTTAGGGCTCTGTGCGGTTAGGGCTCTGTGTGGTAGGACTCTGTGCGATAAGGGCTTTAAGTGATGGGGGCTCGGTACGATTTGGGCTCTGTCCTATCAGGGCTCGGTACTATTAGGGCTCTGTACTATCAGGGCTCTGTACTATCAGGGCTCTGTACTATTAGGGCTCTGTACTATCAGGGCTCTGTCCTATTAGGGCTCTGTACCATCAGGGCTCGGTACGATTAGGGCTCTGTACTATCAGGGCTCGGTACTATTAGGGCTCTGTACTATCAGGGCTCGGTACTATTAGGGCTTGGTACTATTAGGGCTCTGTACTATCAGGGCTTGGTACTATTAGGGCTCTGTACTATTAGGGCTCTGTACGATTAGGGCTCGATACGATTAGGGCTCTGTCCTATCAAGGTTCGATACTTTTTAGGGCTCTGTACTATTAGGGCTCTGTGCGATTAGAGCTCTGTGCGATTAGGGCTCTGTACTATTAGGGCTCGGCACTATTAGGGCTCTGTTCTATTAGAGCTTTGCACGATTAGGGCTCTGTACTGCGAGGACTCGGTACCGTCTAGCCCAGAGCCATGAAGATCCAGAACTTTGAGGTGCCAAAGCTGTAGGACACGGCACTGTTAGAGGCCTGTACTGTTAGTGTTCCGAAATATGAGGACCCAGTACTATGAGGTCCCGAGACTGTTGAGATACAGCACTGTCAGGGGCCTGGACTACCTGGGTCCAGAACCATGAACATCCGGTACTATGAGGCGCCAAAACAGTTAGGATACTGCACTGTTAGAGGTCTGTACCATTTGGGTCCAGAACCAGGAAGACCCAGCACTATGAGGTGCCCAGAACGGTTAGAACCCAGCATTGTTAGAGGTCTGTACCATTTGGGTCCAGAACCAGGAAGACCCAGCACTATGAGGTGCCAGAACGGTTAGAACCCAGCATTGTTAGAGGTCTGTACCATTTGGGTCCAGAACCAGGAAGACCCAGCACTATGAGGTGCCAGAACGGTTAGAACCCAGCATTGTTAGAGGTCTGTACCATTTGGGTCCAGAACCAGGAAGACCCAGCACTATGAGGCGCCAAAACGGTTAGAACCCAGCATTGTTAGAGGTCTGTACCAGTAAGGTCCTGAACCATGAGGTCCAAAAACCGTGAGGGCCCAGTGCCATGGGGGCCTTGGCATACATCTGACAGAACAGGAGGAGCCTGGTGAACTGTTCTGCAGTGCGGTGCTCCAATGGTTCCCACAGAACTGAGGGAGAAGGAGAAGTGTATAATGCGGCCTGAGTTTACGGTGAATGCTTTGCACAGGGTCAGAATGTGACACTGCAGCCCATACTTAGGTCAACAAGGTCTAGGGAAATGCTCTGTGGGAATGCCGGCTGCTCTTTCAGCATAATCACCAATCACAGAATAACATGCACCAGGGAAAACCAGTTAGAGTATGGACTGGCTACATAATATCTCCATAAACAACAAAAGAACTCCCCTGTGTCCACAACAGAATAAAAGCAACTGACGTGAGGAAGCACACGTAGTAAACATACACCTATCAAACCAACGCTCGAGCTCCGCAGCCTTCCAGTCAGTGCGCATGACCACAAAGAGAAAGGACACCACACACCACACCAAACAGAACAACAGAAAAAAGCACAGCACGTGGAATGTTCAAAATGAAATTCACTTGGGGAAAGGACACAGCACAAGAACACCAAAACAGAAAAGAAAAAGCACGGTATGTGGAATGTTCAAAATGAAATTCACCTTTGAATGTCCGCAAAATGCACTGCTTGTGGAATGATCGAAGATGTAATTCATTGATGAATGTCCGCAAAATGCACAGCTTGTGGAATGATCGAAGATGTAGTTCATCTCTGAAAGGGCGGCGTTCGATTCAAACTATTGAAACGACACCTATCGGAAGACGTGTCTAGTGTTATACCTGTAACCTATACTGACATAAACAACTCCCAAGTGAAATGCCCTGTGAAGACGCCGGGCACTCTTTCAGCATAAACTGTGAAATCACCTGAAGAAATTCTGTGCATTTTTTTTTCTCATTTTTCTGCAACTCTCTCTGACTTTGCTTCTTTATCAGTATCTATGTTCGCATCTCTTATTCCTACCTTCATAGCCCTTTCTTCTCTCTTTGTTCAAGTCTTCCACCTCTTCTCTCTTCTCAAAAGTTGCAAAATGCCAGTTTTTTTTTTAAAGTGTGGTCTAGAAACCAGGAAGTCATGGATGTGAAATAGCACCTCTCTGTGTACTGTGCTGTGATGAACTCTCCTACTTTCTTTCGCTCTTTCTTTTCAATTCATAACGTGCTAGTTTCTCTGTTGTGGTTTAGAAACTAATTCAAATTAAAAAAACAAACACCCAAAGCATTTTATAGAAGCGCTTTCGGTTTTTGCAAACCTTCCTCAGCTGACCATGGAAGTCGGCGTCAAAACTAGTTGACGTAATGTGTTTTTTTTACGTCATTAATTAATTCCCCCCACCCCCCTCATTACTGTATGATAAATAGTGATGCCTGGGTGAAGTCTCAATGTGTGGGATTAGTTGGTACGTGAACAATCTGCCCTGGGAACTTTGCCCTTCGCTGAACCAACTAATCCCACACATTGAGACCAAAAGGGTAGTTGGTCTCAACTTGTCTCCACATACTCTCTCTGTCTTTTCTTTCTCTGTGCATCTGGGGTCTTTATGAGTTCAATCACACATTTCAAATCTGACAGCTGGTGTTCAGGTCCACAGAAATGTGGTTTAGAAAAACTAATTAGTAATATGTTTGACACGGCATTATCTATGTATTTCGATGTGTTAACTGAAATAACGTTTTAGGCATTTTTTTTACAGCTGTGAAAGGCTTTTACTTCGTTGGTTAATAATGATATAGGTTGAACAGCTGACATTGCGTAATTTCATCCACTTTAATGATGCCAACAGTTAACTTACTGTATTGCTTCTTGTTGTACACACATAAAAGAGAAAGAGAAAGGGTCGGGGGGAGGGGGGAGAGAGAGAGGGAGAGACAGAGACAGGGAGATTTCTCTCTCTCTCTCTCTCTCTCTCTCTCTCTCCCCCCCCCCCCCCCCCCCCCCCCTTACACTTTAAAACACAAATCTGACACAAAGATATTTTCTAAATCTGTGCCGTTGCTGATCTTCTCACAGAGTCACGAGCCTAACCACTGCACTGTGGTCAGAAGGATCTCTGAACTACCATCACAGTCTGCACGAACATCACAGCTGTCCGCCGACAACGTTGTCGTCAACCATTCAGTCCTCGCCCTCTCCTTCATGGGCTGCCTCGCCCTGGGATTGCCTCTTGTTGGACACACAATCAATCACTTGCTGTCTGGGTGCCTTTGTCTTGTCACGTGACTGCAGGAAACAGGCAGCCGCCATGTCCAGGAAGGCGCCTGACAGCATCATGATCCCTGGAGGAACAGAGGAGATGAGCGCTGAGGTCTGCAGGATGAAGAGTCACCACCAGGGGAGGGGGGAAGGGGAGGGGGTGGAAACAGAGAAATGGAGAAGGGTGTTAGGACAAGGAGAGAAGCAGCAGCAGGGTGTGTGCGCTGGGAAAGGTAGAAAATAGATGCAAAATCTGACGAAGAAAACAGATAGACAGACAGACAGGCTGGTTGGGATATAGATATGTAAATAGACAGACAGATAGACAGACAGTCAGAAAGACAGATAAACAGACAGACACTCAGACAGACAGACATCAGACCGATCGATCTATCGATAGATAGATAGGTAGATGGCTAATAAGATAGACAGATAGATAGACAGACAGACAGACAGATAGATAGATAGACAGACAGACAGACAGATAGACAAATATTTAAGATAAGAGATAAGATAATGTTGCTTATGGCCCAGCGACGGCAAAGGGCCACATCAGGGCTGTCACTGCTGTGACCCGCCGATTTGTAAGCAACGCCGATTTGCAAGCGCTTACAAATCGGGCGGGTTAGGCCCCCGCCGATTTGTAAGCGCTGATTACAAATCGGCGGATGCTTTACAAATCGGCGGGTTTAGCCCCCGCCGTTTTGTAAAGCGCTTTACCAAACGGCGGGCGCTATATATCCTACTTCTTTGGATTAAAATGATAAACTATTATTACGCTTTCAGTGATTATTCCCGCAATTTTGATGACTTTCTATTTTGCTCATCAAGATGGCGGACTGACACACGTCGTTTTGAGGAACACTCTAACGAAGAGAAAAAGACACAAGTCTGCTTACTTACTTTACTACCCTCTCTCTCTCTCTCTCTCTGTCTCGTTTCAAGTCCAGTTTATGTATCAAAATGGGCAACTATCCTTCTGCAGCCATAAAAGTTAACAAAGATGTGTAATTATGATTTAACTTTGCTTTGATGCACACAATTCCAAGAGGGAGGAAGCGTATGATTTTTTGGTTTCATTTTCATCGTCCATCACTAAATTTTGATTAAACATGCAAACGGCTGTTGTTTTTTGTTTGTGTGTGTGTGTGTGTGTGTTTTACACATAACATTTTCAGCATCCACGAACAATTTTCCTGCATTGTCTTTTTATTGATTGTGTCTGGCAATCATATCTATTCTTTTAGTGAAATATTGTGGTGAAGGTATGAAAACTGCACACTTGTTTAACTTTTCCATATTTTATTGCACTATTCTCTCCACTCAATATAAGCTGAGTTACGATTTCGTTTTCATGTGAGTGTGGAAATTTGTGTTTATATTATCGACTGTAAAATGTGCTTAAAATTGCGTTTAAAAATAAACAATTCTAGTTCACTTTGTCGTTCATGTAGGCCTAACGTTTACAGAAATGAACAAATACGTATAAAACACATGTCAACAATGTCCTCTGCTTTCGACTTCGAAATTTGATTGTGCGAGTCAGGGCAAAAGAAATAGACTGTTTAAAACCCCCCCCCCCCCCCCCCCCCCACCCACACCACACACACATATGCACAGGCTTACATACACAAACTGATATACATACACATATACTCACACACACACACACACATGAACACACACACACACACACCGAATTTCAGTGCGCCGTTTTGATGAAATAGAAAGTCATCAATTGCAGGAATAATCACTGAAAGCGTAATAATAGTTTATCGTTTTAATCCAAAGAAGCAGGATATAAAGCGCCCCTCGTTTTGTAAAGCACTTTACAAAACGGCGGGGGCTAAACCCGCCGATTTGTAAGCAGCGCCGATTTGTAGAGCGCTTACAAATCGGCGGGTTAGGCCCCCGCTGATTTGTAAGCGCTGCTTACAAATCGGCGGGTGCTTTACAAATCGGCTGTTTTACAGGGGTCAGCTCTATGTTCCCTCAGCTCTATGTTCCCGTTCCTCAGCTCTATGTTCCCTCAGCTCTATGTTCCTCAAGTCAAGTAACATGTCATGTCATGTCAAAGTGACCAGTGGTAAAGCAGTGGTCAGACTGACCAGTGTTCACGCAATGGTCTAACTGACAAGTAGTCTCTCTCTCTCTCTCTCTCTCGTCATTTTCATTATAAACTCACGCTTGACCACTGGTCAGTTAAACCATTGCTTGGCCACAGGTCATTCTGACCATTGCTTGACCACTGGTCACTCCGACAAACGCTTGACCAATGATCATTCTGACCATTGCTTGAATACTGTCACACTGACCATTGCTTGACCACAGGTCACTCTGACCATTAGTTGACCTCTGGTCATCATGTAACTTGACTTGAAGGAGCATAGAGCTGAGGGAACATAGAGCTGAGGGAACATAGACATGCACCCGTTTTACAAGTCATGCAATGTACCCCGATTTGTAAGCGCTTACAAATCGGCGCTGCTTTACAAATCGGCGCTGCTTACAAATCGACGGGTTTACAACTGCCTTGAAGTCAACTCTCAAGTCATTTTACTCAAAAAATCCATGCAAATCATTAAAACACACGTTTGAAAACACATCTGAATTCCGATGAAATTTTTCTTCTGTTTACCTTAGATCAGATGCAAAATGCTGATCTCTTCCAGAAATCACATGGGGTGGGACATGTGAACAGGGTAACCATGGAATCTGCTGTGACGTATTCATTTCTGACGTCTTGCAAGTCCCAACATTCTAAAAGAACATGTCTGGATCTGGATGCATACGTCGCTGAAACCAACTTGGTTATATTGCGACGGAAAACAGGGAGAGCAAAAAAAAAAACAAAAGAAAACAAAAAACCCCCCCCCCCCCTCTTTTTTTCCCTTGTTCATTTCTCTTTCCTTCTCTTTTTCTCGTAAAGACTAGCTAGGTGTGGAGCTGCCGGATCGCTACTACTTGTCGCTTTGCACGGCCCTGTTCCTACAGAAGGTAGTGCAAACACACACACACACACACACACACACACACACAAAGGGAGAGCGGACCCCCACCCTTTCCCAACCTACCTAACTAATGTACAGTATGCGTTTAGTGGTTGGCTGCAGAACTGCCCACCGCTGCTGTGAATGCGGCGACAGTGCTGGCCTGGACTTTCGTTTCTTCCAGGTGGTTCCACTCCACGATGGTCTTGACAAAAAAAAGCATCTGTACTGCTCTGAAGTGCCATCTGGAGTCTTGTAGCCCTTGGTGTTACTGACAGCATGGCGAGTAACGATGTTAATGGCCTCACAGTCCTTAAATGCTGTGGGGCGGATTTTCCTTCTAGTTCTGTTTGCATGGGTCAGGAATTTCTCTGGCGGCATTGACTTGATGAGCCCATGATTGATTTTGTAGAGAGTGGTGAGCTGTTGTTTCCTGCGTTCTTGTAGTGGTGGAAGGCCCAGCTCATGGAGCATCGTATCGGCAGAGCCCTCTTCTCTATACCTGTAGCCTTTTTTGATGAATTCCCTTCTTTTACATGTTTTATCTCATCTCGTATAATGATGCGTGGGGAAAAAAAAGGAGGTGGGGGATGGAGATGGATGGGAGTTGATTAATACACCCAACCGCAAAACTGGCGGCAGTGTCTCCACGGCCTTAAGCGTGCACGCCCCCTGCAACACTGCGCACTGCCTTGCTTTCCTGCTGGTGTTTGAAGCCTTGACTGTCAGGTGTTTGAAGCCTTGACTGTCAGGTGTTTGAAGCCTTTACTGTCAGGTGTTTGAAGCTTAGACTGTCAGGTGTTTGAAGCCTTGACTGTCAGGTGTTTGAAGCTTTGACTGTCAGGTGTTTGAAGCCTAGACTGTCAGGTGTTTGAAGCTTTGACTGTCAGGTGTTTGAAGCCTTGACTGTCAGGTGTTTGAAACCTTGACTGTCAGGTGTTTGAAGCCTAGACTGTCAGGTGTTTGAAGCCTTGATTGTCAGTTGTTTATATCCTTCTGTGCACCTAGTTATTCATAAGTTACTTTTAAGCACTATGAATTCCGTTGATAGGACCTTCTGAGTTTTTCTTAATTTTTGGTCTAAGTTTTTTTTTTGTTTTTTTTTTTTTTATTGTTTTCCTTTGTAAGTAGTAGTTGTGGTTTAGCATCTGGGTACTTTTTTTTTTTAAGTTTTGTTGTACATTTGCTTCTTAGAGTTACAATTTTTCCCCCAAAATGTCTGCGGATGTCTTATGGTTAAGAAGTCAGCTTAAAGCTTTCAAGGCAGACACTTGCAAGCAAGTGATAGTAGTTCCAAAAGGCTGGTGCATCCCTGCATTCGGTCAGGTGGACATTTACTGGATTTTGAAAAGGCGGTTAGGGCACATGAGGTGCCAGGCCCGATGTGTCGAAGAGGAAAGAAAGGACATGGTCTGGTCCAACCTTGTCATTCACGCTGTGATTTCCTGTCAGCCACCACAGGCCGTGAGCACTGCTAAAGGTATTCTCACATTCTGGCCAGGTGAGGTCGGATCACTAATTCAGCTCAACTGCAAGTGTTAAGCGTAACTCAGCATCCAGAAGAGGGTGTGAGAGAGTTCTACCGTTGCTTGATTAACAGCGCCTTCCGAGACCTGGTCCAGAAGCACACACAAGAAAAGATACCAGCCCATAATGACAGCATGCCGGGGGACCAGTTTATCTGGCAGATAACCAACAGCTAAAGATACCAGCCCATGATGACAGCATGCCGGGGGACCAGTTTATCTGGCAGATGACCAACAGCTAAAGATACCAGTCCATGATGACAGCATGCCGGGGGACCAGTTTTATCTGGCAGATAACCAACAGCTAAAGATACCAGCCCATGATGACAGCATGCCGGGGGACCAGTTTATCTGGCAGATAACCAACAGCTAAAGATACCAGTCCATGATGACAGCATGCCGGGGGCCAGTTTATCTGGCAGATAACCAACAGCTAAAGATACCAGCCCATGATGACAGCATGCCGGGGGGGGGGGGGGCAGTTTATCTGGCAGATAACCAACAGCTAAATATACCAGCCCATGATGACAGCATGCCGGGGGGCCAGTTTATCTGGTAGATAACCAACAGCTTGCTGCAGAGGCAGCTCAGGGAAACGGAGCACCGACAGCCAGTTACAAAGTTCTTCGACGTCCGTGAACTGACTATTTGGTGGACCAAAGAGGATGAGCTGAAGAAAGAGCATCGGCAAAGCAGTGTCCGCCACCCTCCAGTGAACCAAACTGAAGGAATGTTGGTTGAACATTTAGTTCTTTTCTCATGGCGCTTTACAGCCTTAGAGAACAAACTAGAAGAGCTCAACAGTGATCAGGGTCTGGCTGGTGTGAGTGATGCGGACCCAAGACAACACCATGGACCTCCTAGGAGTAGAAAGCGGGGAAGTAAGGTTCAGCAGATGAAGAGCTAGAAGAGAACAACCTCGTACACGGCTGGAGACGATACATTCCACGACGCCAGACGCAGCTCTTAGTCAGTCGATGTCTGTGAAAGTTTTCAGTCAGTAAATAACAGTTTCCAGCGCTGCTGTGCTTTGCCAGGGATGGCGGTCAGTAGCTGTCTTTTGTTCCGTAAATGTCAGCGAGGCCTGCTGAACGCCAAGCCAACGGGCTCAGAACAGCTCCTTCAGGCCATCTCGGACATGTTTTTCAGGGATGACCAGTTGAGGCCACTCATAACACCAGGTTAGTGAATAAAATTCCCTGTCTCATCTAACTTGGACGGATACCATTCTTTCTGTCTCAGAAAGTGAAACAGCACATCTAGATACTTCCCGATGATAACATTAAGCAGAAGAGTTCCAGTCTGTATGCCTCCTCTGCAGTGATTGCTTGGAGGAAAGATGGGTCCATCAAACTATGACACCTATCGTCCAGTCAATGCAAAGACAGTTCCCATTGTGTATCCTTTGCCCAAGACTGATGATTATTCAAATGTATTGGGAGGGCTTCAGGTTGTGATGGATCCCAACAACAGGGACAGGACCTCATTCATTACGCCTTTTGGCCTCACTAGATATCTCCGAATGCCGGCATGGTGACAGCATGCGCTACCTTGCACAGCTGATGTAAAGACAGCAAACGGCCTGGGGTTCCAGATCCTGGTCGTGTACTCTGATGACCTTCTTCCGTATGGCGCCGAGCTCGAGGAACGGTCGCAGCGATTGCACAGAGCTTGACAGGCTGCGTGAGGCTGGTCTCAAGCTGGACCATGAACATTGCAAGTTTGCCAGAGAAAAGGTGGAGAGTGTTTGGGTCAGGAGTACTGACAAGTGTGAGGACAAGATCCGATCTGTCGCAAAGTGGGCAGCGCCATGGCCACTGCCTGACCTCCAGTCCTTGCTGTGGTTGACAAGCTACTGCATGCTGTGTCAGCGGGTGTGTGTGCACCAAGTCAAGCCTTTGGACCCAGTGTGTCCCTCGTCTATCAGGAAAGCCTGGACAAGGACAGAAACAGCAGCTTGGAATGAGCAGTGCCAGGTGTAACGAAAAGTGTTCACTCACTCCCCGAATGGTTTCACTCCCAGGGAGTTAAACCGTTCATTTGTAAATTTTAACTCTCCCTGGGAGGTAAACTAGAATATGAAAAAAAAAACTAACTCCCTCTGTGTTTCAGTTTGACTCCAGGGGAGTTATTCTGACATACCGACAGAATGACTCCCACCCCCACACACACTCCTCACTACCACCCATGCATCTTACATACATATTTTCGAAATGTGTGTGTGTGTGTGTGTGTGTGTGTGTGTGTGTGTGTTTCTTACACTAACTTACCAGACCAAGACTTGTCAGGTAGAATTGTTTCCTTCGATATTATTGGTTTCTGTGAATTAGTCACGTGTCCTGAATTTTATTGAAAAATGTGTTTTTCTGACTGGCTGGCCGACTTTCATTTTTAGCTTGGCACACGCACACCACCCCACCTGTGACGAGTCACTTGACAACTTCATCAGCGGTCCCAAGCAGCCACCCTCTTGTGCAAATTGTCTATGCCATGTGTCTCACACACAAATTTCTAATCCATGCCAACCCCTTTTTCTCCTTCCTTCTCTCCCAGATGTAGCAAGTCAATACAAACAATTTTACGTCACGTCGCGACTACTCGTCATTCTCTCCCCACCTTCCTTACCCTCTCATTCCCCCCCCCCCCCCCCCCCCCCCCCCCCCCCCTCACTCCCTAATTTGGCGGCATGACACGTTGAAAAAATGAAAATTTTCCATTTCTACACCATTTGAGTGTAATGGCCTACACTTATGGGTGACGGTTTGATAGTCGCATAGATTCCACGAGAGAGAGAGAGAGAGAGAGAGAGAGAGAGAGAGAGAGAGAGACCAAAGACTGAAAGTACAGTATTTCTACCAAAGGCATCAAACCATTAATTCATGTATATACAGACTTTACATACAGATTATACACAAAAAGGCGTAGTAAAATATCAAGGACATGCATAGATGAGCACATGAGTATGTACACGGTCATTTCCTTTCCCTATGATGATGATGATCATGAACATTAAAACCCCTTCTCCATTCTCTTACCGAAAGACACCTGGGAATAGGTGGGTGGGGAGTCATCTTAGTCATGATCAGATTTAACTCCCCCTCTGTTACAAAGTAACTCCCTGGGAGTCAGAAAACACGTGTACACATTAACTCCCAGGGGAGTTATTCCAAACTGAAAAACCGACTCCCCTTAGTGGGCAGGGAGTTAAACTTTTACACGCCTGGATTAACTCCAGGGAGTTAATCTGTACTAACTCCCAGGGGGGTCATTCTGTTACAGGGTGGGAGTTAAGTCTTATATATGTACAAAATGACTGTCCCCCCCCCCCCCCCCCCCCCCCCCCCTTAAGTTTCAAGAATTTGTTGAGACTTGTACAAAACAGATTTTAGAACATTTTGAAGTTTTACTGAGTGGAGTAGGGTGGCAGTCATTCTAGTTTAACACCCGGGGAGTTAAGAGTTTACACATGACAGTTTAACTCCCCGGAGTTTAAACCATTCGGGGAGTTAAAACTTCTCGTTACACCGGTCTGCCCTTAACTGTGCTGCAGGCAACTCTCAGCCCAGCACCTGCACCTGCAGATGCTGACCCCTCTCTGCCATTCGTCTTGGAGAGTGACGCCAGCCATCACGGCTTTGGTGCGGTCTCTGTCAGGATCGCTATGCAAGCCGCGATCTGAAGCCATCCGAGCGGAGTATCAACAAAGCACAGTCACATGCGGCTACCGAGTAAGAGGCCTACAGAACTGGGTTGGGCAGCGGAGCTGGCGTGTTTCCAATTTTCCACCCTGTTCAGCTGCAGGCGAGGGGATGAAAAGGTCAGTGGTCTACCTCGGCGTCCTGTCGACAGTCCAGTGGAAACCAGTGCGGCTGGCGGTACTAGGCATGGGTTAGACTTGGAAAGAAGAAAGTTAAAAAAAAAAAAAAAAAAACAGCAACAAAAAACTAGCTCCATGTTTGTCATGGGGTTTGGTCTGTATTACTCAGGTTAAACGCGCTTTAGCGTTTCTGACCATTTCAGCGAAACGGCCCAGTCAGTGTAAAAAGAAAAGGTATGGTATTCTGGTGCATGTCTTGTTAATGATCAACAGGACCAGCTTCCCTTTTGACGTGAAAAACTAGGGATGTTTGAGGATATTTCATGCGTAAGTCACTTGGGGGAATCAAAAATGGAGTCTATGGATAGAATTTTCTTAGCTACTTATTCGATCAAATCATCTGCGTTCCCTCCTTTGTTGTTTCTGTGTCTACTGTAAGAGCAACAGACAAGTAATGATCCTCTTCCTGGTGATGCTTTGAGGTGCCGCAGTCTACGAGACTAAAACAAAAGCTTGCAGCTAACCATTCATTATACAATTCTTTCGCCACATTTTGTGTGATGACTTTGAGTCGAGGCAAAGGTCTTGCCACATCTTGTTATTGTGACCAGAAAGCGTTTATTGCCATGGTAGGTGTGTCTGTATGTAGGACACCAAGGGTCTTTCTAGAACTGCACAGCTCGAGATTGTACAGTTTTGAGCTGTTGCTGATTTTTCAAAGAAAATACTTATCTCCTTGCCTGCTAGGTATGTGTTCAGACATGTTTATCATCGTTGTTATTATTGTTGTCTCTTCTCATACTATAGCTTCATGGGACCATAAACATTAAGATCATCTGTCCACGTGGCACCTCATGTTTCAGTCTTTATGACGCGAATGATTGTGTACTTAGAGTGTTGTGATGCAATAGTTTCCATGCACGCATTTTGATTGATAGCACTTGCCAATAGTGTTGATCCAGCTTTTTAACTCGACTAGTCAACAAAATATCCATATTTGACAGTGTCGCTGAGGAGTTATCTAGGTCATATATTTTTCAGCTTTTCTGTCATCACTACCTAGGCAAGTCGCCGCAGACTGAGCTTAGTGCAACCTGCCTCTGATGAGGCTCTTGTGGCACTGCTGCCCTCATGGGCGGTTGGGTCAAGTCACCCTCCCCACCTAGCACCGTATGAGGTGAAATAACAGGGGATTTGCCAGAGAACAGAACTGCTGGACGGATGCGGAGTAAGCCGCAGCACCACTAGCTACACTGCTTTCATTTCCCTTCTGCATACACGTCCCTGGCAACATTGCAGCCATCTCCCCGCTCCGTCTACAAATTTACACGGAACGGTCAGTAGGATGGGTAGTGTGTGTGTGTGTGTGTGTGTGTGTGTGTGTGTGTGTGTGTGTGTGTGTGTGTGTGTGTGTGTGTGTGTGTGTGTGTGTGTGTGTGTGTGTGTGTGTGTGTGATAGACAGACAGACAAAAGCCATGAGACAAAGAGAGGGTCTTCACATACCCAAGAACAGAAAACTGTGACCATATGTTGCTCCTGCGTCAACAATCATGGCTGCAGAGAAAAGCAGAGCACCACTGATTAATGTTCACAGTGAAAGCTGCAGAGGAGAGCAGAGCACCACTGATTAATGTTCACAGTGAAAGCTGCAGAGAAAAGCAGAGCACCACTGATTTATGTTCACAGTGAAAGCTGCAGAGAAAAGCAGAGCACCACTGATTTATGTTCACAGTGAAAGCTGCAGAGAAAAAGCAGAGCACCACTGATTTTTTTTTTTTTCTGTCCCAACCTCTGCACCACCTCAGAGGCAGTGCACCACGCCGCTCATTCCGACACCCCGTCCACAGCCACAGCCCGGTCGGCACCGCCGCAGCCCCGGCACCGGCAATCCACAGGGGGCAGTCAATGTCAAGCCGCCAAGAGGCAACCCACCGGAGGGAGACACTGCACTGCTGCCGAGTCACTTCGGTGGTGTTCAGTGGCGCCTGTTCTGATCTAACATACGCAGGACACCACTACTAAGCCCCCTACTGACGACAAGAATTGCTTAGTCGCGGAGCCGGCGTGAGTGAGCTCTCCCTCCGGAGGGCTCCACCACGTCTGTCCAACGACAGCCCCCATGGACTCGCCGATACCGGTGACCCCGACGGAACCAAACCAAAGCCACAAACGTGGAGAGGACATCGAAACTGAGGTCACCATGAGAGCAGGGCATGAAGGGCCACAGAACTTTGAGACATTTTTTTTTTTTAATGCTGATCGATGAGAATGAGGATGATTAAGATGATGCTACGGATTTCCATTTCGGTCTGAGACTACATGACAGGGCTGTACTCTACGCTTCCTTTCATAATATATCCCGGCGTCAACCAGGCCCGAGAGATAAAGGCACCTGCAGTGTTGGTCAGGAAATTTGAGCAACACTCTCAGAAACGCATCCATTAAGTGGATGAAACTCGACTGTGTGGTCCCAGTCTTCCCAACTGAGTCCGCAGCAAACTCTCAACTCTGGGTAGGAGCCGGTCGGGGCAGAAAAACCCACATGACTCTGATGGGATTCGAACCCACGACCTCCCAGCCGGGAGTCCGTGATGCAAACCACTTCGCCACGGCGGCTGGTAGCACCACTGATTAATGTTCACAGTGAAAGCTGCAGAGAAAAAGCAGAGCACCACTGATAATGTTCACAGTGAAAGCTGCAGAGAAAGCATCAGTTTACAATCAATGCCACAGACAAAATAAAACACATCTGATGATGTTATTTTTCATGAAGGCTACACAGCTAGTTAATGTTTACAATTAGGGCTACAGATAAATCAGAACACAGATAGTTAAAGTTCACTGTGAAGAGTACAGACAAAACAGAACACAGATGATTCACGTTCACAGTGAGAGCTACAAACAAAACAGCATACAGATATTTAATGCTTTAGATGAAGAGTACAGACAAGGCACAACACAGATAATTAATGTGCACAGTGAAGACGACAAACAAATCACACAGTAGAGATAATTGATGTTCACAGCGACGGCTATAGAAGAAACAGATGACATAATTAAGAATGACAATGAAGGCCACAGACAAAACAGAGCACAGGTAATAAATGTTCACAATCGTGACTTCTTTAAACAACAGAGCATACGCGATAGACGTTCTCTAGCGTGGTTACAGACAAATCAGAACACATACACTTCATGTCTGAATCCATGGCCACAGACAAGACATGACAGGTAACTTCTGTTCACGAGTATGATTGCAGACAAATAAAACACACATGATCAGCGCTGGCGGGAATGGTTACAGACAACAGGAAAAAATCATTTCTAATAGTCTGGTTACTGGCTGATCTCAGCGCATATCATAAATGATAAGAGGTAAAACAACACGAATAATTAATACTCATTACGATCATAATAATCAAAACAAAGTACACGATTAATGATTGATTTTTGGAATGACTCCTGCTGACAAAACAGAGCAGCGATAAGTACTGTTCACCATTATGGCACCAGACAAAAACAGAGCACAATGTCCATGTGCACAGACGCAAACAAAACAGCCATGTGGCCCTCGTACATCCATGTCCACGGTGTAGTTTGCTGTCTGTCAGGACGTGTATGTTTAGCGTGTCTGACATCTGTGGCCCTTGTTCTACATGCAAGCCCACGTCCACACACACTGCTAGATCCACCCCGTTCCCTCAGGTCCTCATGTGGATGGCATGATGATTCTTAAAGCACCGCACAGCACCCGGTGACCACTGACCTGCAAATGTCGGCCCCAAGAGATAGCCGCCACCCAGGATGAACATGCTGATTCCGTAGGCGTCGGCCAGACGGGACACGCCGGCAAAGCGGACCAGGATGGGGTTGATGAGGGCGTACAGGCCTCCGAAATACAGACCAAACAGGGCGGAAAAGACCATCTGCTTGCTGTAGGAGTCTGAAAATGTATAAATAAGTACATACATACTTCCAAGGCTGAGTCAGTTTGTGGGGGGCCTGGAAGTGTATTTTTGGTCTGTTTGATGTCTGTAAGCATGGGTTTGCATGTCAAGCCACGTCCTTAGGCCCTGGAGCATCCCCCAAGTCCCCTGCCGGTCAGCAGCAATATGATTATCAGTGTCTGGTTCTGCCAATGAACACTTCTTTGTTGCGATCTAAGGACTTCCCACTTACTTCTGTCTGTTCCCTAACCCTCACAATGAACACTTTGTTGCCATCTATGGACTTCTCACTTATTTCTGTCTGTTCCCTAACCCTCACCCTATCCATGGAGAGGAGACTGTACCTAATGGTAGCTGTAGCCCTAGGTTGCTGTGCACGAGACAGCCTGCTCCGAGTGCGAAAGGCTGTTGTTCCTGTCTTTGTTTCATTCATTCTTCTTTAAATTCACTTCAATTCAATCAACTTGATTGTCCATCGGAAATTTTTCTTCTGCTCTACGTCATTTCACAGGTACATAAGACATTGCAAAAAAATGTCTTAATGTTCTTGTAAGGATCGCAGACCATTTTACTTTGGCTTTCATTTTGATCTTCATATTTCGTACACCACTGCAAGCAGGAGAGCTTCTTCGTTTTCCACTTTTGAAACCTTTTTTTAAATAACATTTTGCTTCAGGTTGTCGCCGAATATCATCGTGACCCACGGTTTTTACTTGCTGTTCCAAGGGCCTTTCGCTGTCTCGTCACGTTCTTCTCAAATGCCATCAGCTTTCATCTCATCGTCCAGCACGCACCCCTGATGTAGCCCTGAGCAGCAGGCTGGCCACACAGCCATCAATGACGACACGTGCAGGTAACCTGGCGACGACATCATTCGCCACAAAGAGAATCAACAAATGGACGGCTTTAGTGTTGGTCCTTCTTCTTCAACTTCAGCCTAACGACCATCGGCACTATGTTATAGTCTTGCCCATGTAGGGATCAGAGTTTTGATTTTGGCTTCCTTGATACTGGACCTTCGTCTGCAAGGGATCAGGAATGAAATGACTCTAGCCGTGTGTCTCTCAACAGGGCAAGGGAGATCTTGTGTGAGAAACGTGCGTTCATCCAGGAGCACTATTTTGTCAATAGTCTTTCCAGTGCCAGTGCACCCCGCTGTTCCTGACTGTTGATCATATGCATCCAGAACCGCTTTGACAACCCAATTCCCATGACAACAAGGAAGGATAACTCTTCAAGGGCTGTTTCCACTTCGACATCGCAAACTGTTGTGGGGGCACATTCTTAATGATGGCAAAACTTTGGAGATGGATAGAGATAAGCATGTTGATTCCGATTGGGGATGGATAGAGATAAGCATGTTGATTCCGATTGGGGGTGGATAAGATAAGCATGTTGATTCCGATTGGGGGTGGATAGAGATAAGCATGTGATTCCGATGGGGGGTGGATAGAGATAAGCATGTTGATTCCGATGGGGGGTGGATAGAGATAAGCATGTTGATTCCGATGGGGGTGGATAGAGATAAGCATGTTGATTCCGATGGGGGGTGGATAGAGATAAGCATGTTGATTCCGATGGGGGGTGGATAGAGATAAGCATGTTGATTCCGATGGGGGGTGGATAGAGATAAGCATGTTGATTCCGATTGGGTGGATAGAGATAAGCATGTTGATTCCGATTGGGGGTGGATAGCGATAAGCATGTGTTGATTCCGATTGGGGTGGATAGCGATAAGCATGTTGATTCCGATTGGGGGTGGATAGCGATAAGCATGTTGATTCCGATTGGGGGTGGATAGCGATAAGCATGTTGCTTCCGATTGGGGGTGGATAGAGATAAGCATGTTGCTTCCCGATTGGGGGTGGATAGAGATAAGCATGTTGCTTCCGATTGGGGGTGGATAGAGATAAGCATGTTGCTTCCGATTGGGGTGGATAGAGATAAGCATGTTGCTTCCGATTGGGGGTGGATAGAGATAAGCATGTTGATTCCGATTGGGGGTGGATAGAGATAAGCATGTTTATTACGACGAAGACTGGCCCGCAGCTAGTGACATAGTAGTGTGTGTGTGTGTGTGTGTGTGTGTGTGTGTGTGTGTGTGTGTGTGTGTGTGTGTGTGTGTGTGTGTGTGTGTGTGCGTGCGCGCGTGCGTGCGTGCGTGCGTGCGTGCGTGCGTGCGTGCGTGTGTGTGTGTGTGTGTGCTCTTTGTTATATCTGATCTTGTGACATACGTCTGTAATGGCATCTCCATATCCTTTCTACCTCACTTCCGCTGGACTTAGGATACCCATTCTGGCAAGTTCGTGCATCAACTTTTACCTTGTAACATGCATAAAGTGTGCACTCCTTCCTTGCCCTGATAACAGTGTTCTCCTTGGACAATATTCATCTGGCCTGGTGTTCCAGGATCCTATTGTAAAAAACAGACACTGAAGCCCAACGGATGATCTATAGAAAAAAAAAATTATTTGATCCACAAACCTACACATAGTTAGTATTTGGATCTAAAGCAAATCTCACGTGAATTTTCAAAATTCTAGCATTGAATTTCACAATGATGTGTAATTATGTAACTTCATAAAAATTGGTATGATGCATGACTTAATCACGATTTTTTCTCCATTTTGTTTCTTTGGGTTTTTTTTTTTTTTTTTTTGTTTTTTTTTTCTAAAAGAAGTACACGGTCTGCTCACTATTTTTTACTAATGTCGTACCAAGTATGCTAACACATCTCACCCTCCCACACGACTAAAACAAAAATAACTGCAATAGTCACTAATTCATGTATCTCTCTTATGTTGCCGCACATATTGTATTTCTCCCTTGGTGGGAGGGGGAAAGATTTGTTGCTCAGACACTCTTTGTCATAGCTATTTTTCATCGTACATAATGCAAAGCAAACCGAAAAAAAAAAAAAAAAAAAAAACGAACTGAACATGACAAGCATGGTAAGACAACACTGGAATCACAAGAACATTAATACATTCCACTAAGGGTCCAGATCTACATGAATAAAATGTATAACAAGGCATCATACCTTACGTTTCATCCCGTATAAACATCTGAAATCACTCAAAATCCGTATACAGCAGTACAAAAGGCGATAAACAAAACAGGACAGCTCACAGACAGAGAGCTGACACCAGTCAGAAAAGACATGTGGGCAAGCAATGGAAATACGGTTACAATTCATCCACAGTCCTGAACGTAACCTATTCAATTAAAACAAAGTCACAGTAATGTATTTGATAATGGCAATAATGATTTCATTTTCTCTCCATTGGTTATGCAGTAAGACACAACAAATTGAGGACCGTTCGTTCCCGGAGTTTGGCAAATCGTTTGTCTACTTGATGCATACTTTTTAACTTTATACCTCTGCTTGAAAACACGTTGAAAACTTTGCAAAGTTTGAGAGACGCTGAAGAACCTTCGCCTGTAGACACAGAATTTAGTCTGCAAAAAATCACCAGTCTTGCTATCCAAAAACAAACAAACACTTCACAATAAAAAGTATTCTCATGACAAAGTCTTTGTAGACAAAAATCTTGCCAAGAACTCTGAACAAGGTGGCCGTTCAGAAATCAGCGGTCAATGGCACTGATCTCCTGTCTGCAACAGTACAACAGACACGCGGGTCATCTCATGTCAAAACAATGCGGCGCATAATTTAACTTTCAACCGTCTCAGCTAAACGTCGAAAATTAGTTTAGATCAATGGCGAAATTTTTTTTTCCCCCGAATGAACTGGCTGAAATCTTTCCTTCCATATACACACAGCAGTAGAATGGAATCAGAACCGGTCAGTGAAAGCTGTTCAACTGGACTGCCTTTTAAAAGGAATGCTCAAGTTTTAGAATCTATTACATTAAATGGGTTGGTGACGTATTGGTCACTTGAATCTCAAGCTTGTTTACGAAAACCTTAATTGCTAGGATTACGCTGTAATTTACAACTAAAATTGTTCCCTTAATTTTGTGTGTGTGTGTGTGTGTGTGTGTGTGTGTGTGTGTGTGTGTTTGCTGAACTTGGAGAAGTTTCCATCTGTTTAAAAAGCTGTATTCCATTTAAAAAAAAAAAAAAAAAAAAAAAACAGTCCCACATTATTTATTCTTGGTAAAGAATGTGTCTTCTAATAATATTTCGGTTGTAATAAATACTTTCAGCTAAGAAATCGCGCACATCTACTGGAGGGCATTTTAAAAATTGTATTACTTGCAGCGCATCTGTGCGTCTTTCCAAAATGGATTATGAGAGTCTAAACTGGCTAGTTTAACTTATCCACAATAACATTTTTGTAAGACTAGGAGATAAAGGTATACATTGTTTACAAAGGCCTTCAAAACCGAATCAAAATGTAATATTTTCAACAAATCAACTTTCATTGTACCCATTAACAATAATAAAGTTACCACCTTTAAACCCCATCGTCACACAAGGTGAGCATACTATCTCTTTTTTTGATTCTGGTTCTCTTTTCATTCCATAGATATTGTGAAATGACACTTCGAATTTTCGAAGACAAAACCCATAGTGCTCATGTACACTAAGACAGATGTGTATATGTCGGCTTTCGCAGACCGTGTTTTCAGCATCGCAGTCATTCCCAAGGGTGTTAGCCATCTTCGTTTTTTCACTTCTTCTGCAGCACTCAATACCATGAGGTTGCTGTCAAAATTTAATGTCATCAGTACTTCCAGAAAACTTAACGCCCCCAAACACCTTGGTACCAGATACAATTCATGTCACAATGAAATTGAAACCAAAATACCCCAAGCTCCATTCTGTACGACCCGTCTTTCTCTTTTCTTTTTTCTCTTCCAATTTCATTTTCAAGCCAAAGGCAACAAGTGTAGTAACACCTTCTTTAAAAGACACAAAATGATATGTAATCAGCGAATTGTTAAAAAAGGGTTTTCAAATTGCTGATTTAATTCCTTCATATTTGTTTTGACAAGCCATAACTGACAAACTTCCGTTCTTATTAGGTACATGAAAGGAGAACGCGGGTCCCCATGTCTAACTTCTCTTTCAACATGAAATAAGCATGAATAGTGACCGTTAACGTTATAAATACGAAGTCGAAAATGAAATGAGGCAGGGAACAGCAAACAACAAGCAACAAACAAGTAGGGCAAGTCTTGCTCCCATAAGAAAACCTAACATAGAGTAACTTTTATTCAAGACTGGCACAGCCTGCCTGTCAAACTTGAAACCAAGTCAGACGAATGCAATGCAATGACGAACAATGTGATAGTGGAGCGCAGGCCAACAACAACCCCCCCCCCCCCCCCCCCCCCCCCCCCCCCCCTCCCCCCCCCCCCCCCCCCCCCCCCCCCCAAATCTTTGCCAAGTCATTACTGTGATGACGGAGGGGTTGTTGGCCCGACTATTAGATTGTTCGTTTATTCAAGTCTGACAGGCTGTGCCAGTCTTGAATGAAAGTTACTCTATGTTAGGTTTTCTTATGGGAGCAAGACTTACTCTGCTTGTTTGTTGCTTGTTTATAAGTACTATGAATGTAGAGCAGTTCCCCTGTTTTAACATATTTTTTTCTTAAGTTGTCTCCCATTTATAAATCCTTTCTGATCAGTACAAACTTTGTGTTGATTAAAAAAGAAGTCCACGTCGACAGGCAGAACATGAAAAGCTAATTTCATTTGCGACATTTGGTCGCTTAATGTTTGAACAGTTTTAGTGATCAGATTTAGAATCCATTACTACAATTGTTAGATGTAATGACAGACTAATAGTGCTAAGCTATATAAAATCTTAGATTTAGACACACACGCACGCACGCACGCACGCACGCACGCACGCACACACACACACACACACACACACACACACACACACACACACACACGACCTAGTTCACAAAACCCTGTGCCGGGCAAAGGCAACTCTACACATACACATACACGCATAGTTTCTTCACCAAACACACACAACCTAGCTCACACAACTAGTTAAGTGACAGAAAAAAACAACTGCAACATACAGACATACATCGAAATATGTTCAAGTTAATTTTAGAACTGTTACTTATAACCCTATCTTAGAAAAAATCATTTCAGTCACTTTTCGAGAATAAGGCATTAATGCCATCTATAAGTAGATGTAAAACTGTCAGAGAAACATCTGAACTGAAATGGTAGTCACCAAAATGTAAAAACATTCTGAACATTAGTCACCAAAATGTAAACACATTCTGAACATGATGAAACAAAAAAAGAGATGAAGCAAATTGGTGTGTCTTTTTACTTCGTTTATAGAATAAACATACTGACAACTACGCACTTGTCTGATTTTTCTCACAACAGAGAAGCGGTGATGTGCAAACATTGAGCTAAATGTCTGCTCCATATTCACTGTCCACTGGCATCAGATTGTTATTTAGGTTGAAACGCTCAGCCTCAAACATTTATCTAAATGTCTGTCCCATATTAACTGTCCACTGGAGTGGTACCTGGTTGGTTTTTTTTTTAGCTCTGCCTCAAACATTGAGCTAAATGTATCAACTGTCCACTGGCACCTGGTTGTTATTCAGCTGCATACGCTCAGCCTCCTCACAACCTTGAACGAACCCCTCTCAAGATGATACTCTGGCAAAAGCATCCAGAATCAGTATCGTTCTGGGTGAAGGTTGGATCTACAGGAGCGAACCTATTTGTTCAGCAGCCGCTCGTGCAATTTTTGCTTGTATTGCAAGTATGGCAGGATGTGATCATTTACAGTAAGGTACTAGTATGTTCAACACGACGGTAAGATATAGAGGTGGGGATGCGAGTCACATGTGGAGCCCAGGTGGCCTTTGCGTTACTGTCTGCAGTTACTTTCTCCCCCCCAGCAGGTCATGTTTTGACCAGCATCTGTTGGTTTCATTGCCTGTCTGTCAGCCACAGAATGCAGAAGCACAAAGCGACTTGAACGACCTTCGGCAGACAGACGAGAGGCGGACCATGCACCCGCCCACGATACTGTCGAATCCAGGATCTCTGCTTACCAGCTTTTATCTTGCACGGATGGGACACTTTCACACATGGTCGTCAATTTCTGAAGAGAAGAGAAGGGATGTCATGGGGATAAGGGACGGAAGAAGAGTGCAGGGGGGGGGGGGGGGGGGGGGGGGGGGGGGATGCTTTTCATATGTATTAATATTTACGAACCTGTAAGATCTGTTTCAGATCTGCGGCTACGGGGTGGAATGTGAGCGAGGGGTTGATGGAATGTGAGTGAGGGCTTGATGGAATGTGAGTGAGGGGTTGATGTAATGTGAGTGAGGGGTTGATGGAATGTGAGTGAGGGGGTGATGGAATGTGAGTGAGGGCTTCATGGAATGTGAGTGAGGGTTGATGTAATGTGAGTGAGGGGCTTGATGGAATGTGAATGATGGCTTGATGGAATGTGAATGAGGGGTTGATGGAATGTGAGTAAGGGGTTGATGTAATATGAATGAGGGCTTGATGGAATGTGAGTGAGGGCTTCATAGAATGTGAATGAGGGGGTGATGGAATGTGAGTGAGGGGGTGATGGAATGTGGGTGAGAGCTTGATGAAATGTGAATAATGGCTTGATGGAATATGAGTTAGGGCTTGATGGAAGTTTCACGGTCGGACTGTTAGAGCTGCCCGAATGCTCGGGGTCGGCTATCTCTCGGGCATATCAGCAACATCCTCCGGGCAAGAATTATCTCTTCCAGAAATCTGCTGCAGAGAAATAACAGTTCAGCTTTGTTTTTCCTGACACGGGATGATTTTCGTGACAGCCGGAGGTTTCACTGTGTGACATCGTAATGTATCCTGAAATGTGACTGGCTGAATCCATTGATACTAGCCAATCACGGCTACACTGGCTGTCTAGTGTCAACTGTGGGCTGACAAAATGACAGGCGACAAAGACTGCTCTTTTCCTCTTTCTTTGTCATTTAGAAGAAACTTGGGGAGCAAAATGTTTAAATGCTGACTGTTGGGAGAAAGTAAACAGTGGCTTCTGTTGTCTTGGACAGTCCAGGACTATTGGTGTTCTCAGCGGAGTGAAGAGAACTGTTCCCACCCTGGCAGCCGACTGTGCTCCCCTGACTCTTCTGTCTGTTCCTCGTTCATCCGATCTGACACGTGACAGCATGGTTGTGATATCAGTGTCACAACAGCATGGTTGTGATGTCAGCGTCAAAACAGACCTGTAATCAGTAGTATGGGCTGTTGTGAGCTTCATTGTCCATGTAAACAGAGTTTGGAGTGTTCGTGTCTGCATTGGTCTTACGGTAGTCATTCAGTGCACTTAACATTTCGTTTTCTCACATGCCAGGTGACTGCCCCACACATACATTCAGCATAGGATGGTGCACACAGATCAGCCTTGCACAGGATGGTGCACACAGATCAGCCCTGCATAGGATGGTGCACATAGATCAGCCCTGCATAGGATGGTGCACATAGATCAGCCCTGCATAGGATGGTGCACATAGATCAGCCCTGCATAGGATGGTGCACATAGATCAGCCCTGCATAGGATGGTGCACACACAGATAGCCCTGCATAGGATGGTGCACACAGATAGCCCTGCATGCATACAGAAGCCCTGCATGGGTGCAGATAGATCAGCCCTGCATAGGATGGTGCACATAGATCAGCCCTGCACAGGATGGTGCACACACAGATCAGCCTGCACAGGATGGTGCACACAGATAGCTGCTGCATATGGGTGCACACAGATCAGCCCTGCATAGGATGGTGCCCCCACAGATAGCCCTGCACAGGTTGGTGCACACAGATAGCCCTGCATAGGATGGTGCACACAGATAGCCCTGCATAGGATGGTGCACACACAGATCAGCCCTGCATAGGATGGTGCACACAGATCAGCCCTGCATAGGATGGTGCACACACAGATAGCCCTGCATAGGATGGTGCACACAGATCGGCCCTGCATAGGATGGTGCACACAGATCGCCCCTGCATAGGATGGTGCACACAGATCGGCCCTGCATAGGATGGTGCACACAGATCAGCCCTGCATAGGATGGTGCACACAGATCAGCCTTCCACAGGATGGTGCACACAGATCAGCCCTGCATAGGATGGTGCACACAGATCAGCCTTCCACTGGATGGTGCACACAGATCAGCCTTCCACAGGATGGTGCACACAGATCAGCCTTCCACAGGATGGTGCACACAGATCAGCCCTGCACAGGATGGTGCACACAGATCAGCCTTCCACAGGATGGTGCACACAGATCAGCCTTCCACAGGATGGTGCACACAGATCGGCCCTGCATAGGATGGTGCACACACAGATCGGCCCTGCATAGGATGGTGCACACAGATCAGCCTTGCACAGGTTGGTGCAAACAGATAGCCCTGCATAGGATGGTGCACACACAGATTGCCCTGCATAGGATGGTGCACACACAGATTGCCCTGCATAGGATGGTGCACACACACAGATCAGCCCTGCATAGGATGGTGCACACACAGATCAGCCCTGCATAGGATGGTGCACACACAGATAGCCTTGCATAGGATGGTGCACACAGATCAGCCCTGCACAGGATGGTGCATAGGATGGTGCACACAGATCAGCCCTGCACAGGATGGTGCATAGGATGGTGCACACAGATCAGCCCTGCACAGGATGGTGCATAGGATGGTGCACACAGATCAGCCCTGCACAGGATGGTGCACACACACAAATGGCCCTGGATAGGATGGTGCACACACAGATAGCCCTGCATAGGATGGTGCACACACAGATAGCCCTGCATAGGATGGTGCACACAGATCAGCCCTGCATAGAATGTTGTTCACATATATCAGCCCTGCATAGGATGGTGCACACAGATAGCCCTGCACAGGATGGTGCACATAGATAGCCCTGCACAGGATGGTGCACATAGATAGCCCTGCATAGGATGGTGCACATAGATAGCCCTGCATAGGATGGTGCACATAGATCAGCCCTGCATAGGATGGTGCACACATATCAGCCTTGCACAGGATGGTGTACACAGATCAGCCCTGCACACAGGATGGTGCACACAGATAGCCTTGCACAGTTGGTGCACACACAGATAGCCCTGCACAGGTTGGTGCACACACAGATAGCCCTGCACCGTTGGTGGACACACAGATAGCCCTGCATAGGATGGTGTACACACAGATAGCCCTGCATAGGATGGTGCACACACACAGATAGCCCTGCATAGGATGGTGCACACACAGATAGCGCTGCACAGGTTGGTGCACACACACAGATAGCCCTGCATAGGATGGTGCACACACAGATAGCCCTGCATAGGATGGTGCACACAGATAGTCCTGCATAGGATGGTGCACACACAGATCAGCCCTGCATAGGATGGTGCACACACAGATAGCCCTGCATAGGATGGTGCACACACAGATAGCCCTGCATAGGATGGTGCACACACACAGATAGCCCTGCATAGGATGGTGCACACAGATCAGCCTTCCACAGGATGGTGCACACAGATCAGCCCTGCATAGGATGGTGCACACAGATAGCCCTGCATAGGATGGTGCACACAGATAGCCCTGCATAGGATGGTGCACACACAGATCAGCCCTGTCATTGCCTGTCTTCTAAAACGCGCGGTCAGTTGTTCACTAGGAAAGTCTCTCTAATGTTGATAGTCGTATCGACTCTTACATATGTCAATAATGGGGAATTATGCCTCTTTACAACCTACTACTCGGGTGCGTCTTGTGATCTCAATTTCTACGTTTCATTTACACTCCCAAATCATGTGGACCCCCACAAATGTTATATGGTATTTTAAACTTTAATGTTCATGTTCAATTCTGGAGTTCTCTAGCCAGTTATACATCATCAATCTCGAGGTGGTGTCAGTGTCCAGGGTTTCTACTATCTCACCAATCCTTTGGTACCTCACACCCTACCAGCTTACTTCAATAGCGACCATAGGCTGCATGTTCCTGTTCAATTCCTATATCTTCTACAGACCTTACACTCTGCTCTCATGGTAACCTCAGTTTGGATTTTTTATTCTATTTTGTAAAAAAATCTGTTTGGATTTTTATTCTATTTTGTAAAAAATCTGTTGCCATTTATACACTGCCCTCGCAGTTCTTAATTCTATTTTTCCTTTTGAAATAATTCATTCTGAAAATGATCACACACACACACACACACACACACACACACACACATACACACATACGCACGCGTGCGCGCGCGCGCGCGCGAGCAACGCACGACCTACATTCATTGACTGATTTTTGTTAGACACTTGAGTCCCTAAAGATAAAACGGTGCCCGGCCAGATTCAATTAAGCTCTCTACACAAACCACACATGCAAATATAACACAGAATGACACCGAGCGTAGAAGCTTACTTGTATAAACACTGAACATGTAGCTGTTTTGGAGCATGCACACTTTTGTACAGATAGGGAACGGGTGGACTGTGTATTGCTTTTAGATACAAATTCACTGTTCACATCCTCATTATGGAAAAGCAATAATCCTGAGCTAATGCTCAATCTTACACACCTGCGTAGAGAGGGAAGAAACAGGTGATGACTCCATTCAATCCCATCATGCCCACGCTCAGAATCAGAGGGTCAATGTTGGGGTCAGAGGTGGCGAACCCGCAGGACAGCTTGGACAGCAGGCTGAATGCAAAATGGGGGTTGGTTTATTAGCTGGTTGGTTAGTGCTTCGTGTATTGCTTGCTTTGGGTCTCAGGTGGTTGTTCAGCTGGTCAGCCGGCTGCTTCGTTCATTGGCTGACTGGCTGGTGGATTACTTCTCTGTCAGACAGATAGTCATCCGGTGAACTAGTTAGTCACTTAACGCATCAGTCAGACAGGGGTGATCAGGTCAGTTATTCAGAGGTCGGTGTCCAGGTTCCCAGTTCTCCCAGGCACTCCGTGTCCTGAGGTGTGGCATTTATCTCTGGGCTCCTCCTGCCAGCCAGCCTCAGCACCACACAGGGAGCTGTCAGGAATGGGTTATAGCAACAACATACAGGGAGCTGTCAGGAATGGGTTATAGCAACAACACACAGGGAGCTGTCAGGAATGGGTTATAGCACCAACACACAGGGAGCTGTCAGGAATGGGTTATAGCACCAACACACAGGGAGCTGTCAGGAATGGGTTATAGCACCAACACACAGGGAGCTGTCAGGAATGGGTTATAGCAACAACACACAGGGAGCTGTCAGGAATGGGTTATAGCAACAAACACACAGGGCCTAGTCAGGTCAACCCACCCTCATCTGAAAAGTCTCTTCTGTCATCATCATCTGCATCATATATCAGTGGACAACTCACAGCCTAACGTCGGAACAGGTCTTAGGTTCATAATCCATTTATATTCATACATGGCCTAAGACTTTCCTTTAACCCAGACCCCTATTCTCCAGTCCACACACCCCCCTTCCCCTACACCAACGAAGTTGAAGTGCTAGTCATGGGTGAGGCGATAAAGCACGGTTCATCTGTAGCACATACTGCAACCCCCACTGCACATTAAGTGCAACAAACAATCAAAAACAATGAAAGCAATGTAGCAACAAGAGAGTTGTCAAACGCAACAAACAAACAAAAACAACGAAAGCAAGGTAGCAACAAGAGAGTTGTCAAACGCAATAAACAATCAAAAACAACGAAAGCAATAAACCAACAAGAGAGTTGTCAAACCAACAAGAGAGTTGTCAAACCAACAAGAGAGTTGTCAAACCAACAAAGAGTGTTGTCAAACCAACAAGCGAGTTGTCAAACCAACAAAAGAGTTGTCAAACCAACAAGAGAGTTGTCAAACCAACAAGAGAGTTGTCAAACCAACAAAAGAGTTGTTAAATCTAAGAACAAACAACAACAATGTGGCAACAAAGAGTTGTCATGGGAAAATACTTGTTTTTACATCAAAAGCGCTCTCATAGTTAACGAAAAGATGAATTTCAAATGATTTGACAGATAGATAGATAGACAGACAGATAGACAGATAGGCGGGTGGGTAGACAGACAGAGAAAGGGATATAGATAGATTAACAGATGGATGGATGGATGGATAGATAGATAGATAGACAGACAGATAGATATATAAACAGATAGACATACAGACCGATATGTTGCTCTATATTTGGGAAATGCTCATTTTATGATATAAGCGAATGTCGCGCTGTTATTTCATGCAGTGAACAAACGATGGCAGATTATTTTGTAAAACAAGCAAAAGAACGCTTGAGGAAACATGTTTACATGCAAGTTTGCTTATTCCATTTGAGCAAATCTCTCTCTCTCTCTCTCTCTCTCTCTCTCTCTCTCTCTCTCTCTCTCTCTCTCTCACACACACACACACACACACACACACACACACACACACACACACACACACACACACACACACACATTTCATTTCTAAGATTTCAAAGTGAGATGACTGCTGGTGGAATTTGAAACAAAAGCAAAAAACAGAATTACTGCGCCGCTAAACGAAATAACAAATACAAAACAAAAAAAGCGTTTCGACCTACTTGGTCTTCTTTAGGCAAGACACAACTGACCTTCAAGACAATGAAAATGGAGAATGAAAAAACCGTCCCTTATCTCTTCAAACCGGCTGCAGAGTGTGTCTTGGGTGGACGACTAAAACCATGGAATGAGACTGAGGTCGAATGTGAGACAACGATCGTAATGATCATACAGCAAAGAAAATGCTACTATTACTCCTTCTACTACTACAACTACTACTACTACTACTACTACTGGTAGTATAATCATATAGTAAAAAAACACCAACGATGAAGATAATAGTAATTGTAGTAAAATCAATAGCAATGCTAACAGAAGAAGGGAAAGGAGAGGAATGAGAGGGATAATTTCAATAATATGGTTTATAGCAGCAATATTACAATAGTAGTAGTAGTAGTAGTAGTAGTAGTAGTAGTAGTGGTAGTAGTGGTAGTAGTAGTAGTAGTAGTAGTAGTAGTAGTAGTAGCAGTCGTAGTAGAAGAGTAGTAGTAGTAATTAGTAGAATGACATGTGGGATCCCATTGTACTGCCAGACTATGGACCCTCTATCCACTTGGCATTCTCCAAAAACAGCATGTGTCTATCCACCTCCACAGCACCAGCCCACAATACTGTCCACCTCCACAGCACCAGCCCGCAGTACTGTCCACTGTCCATCTCCACAGCACCAGCCCGCAGTACTGTCCCCCACCAACTACCACACTACTCGTTATTCATCTCTTTGGTATTTTACAGCTCTTTTCTCTCTTCTTCCCCCTTCACTGTCTCCATCTCTGTCAATCTTATCTTTGCTCACTTATCTATCCTCCACTCCTCTTCTTGCTCTGGTTTTCTTTCAGTTACATACACTCTCTTTTACGCACGCCCCCCCCCCCCCCTCGCTCTCTCTCTCTCTCTCTCCATTTTTTAAATGCATGTGCAAAGTTGTTCTTTTCTACCTGAAACCAAAGGGAGCAACGTTGCTTGTGTTGTTTTTTGATTGCGACTTGTATTTCAGTTTAGTGTTCCTTTCATTATCTAAATAATTCATTCACTTTTAAAGATACTTTTTTTTCCTCATTGTGGGCAAGATGTTAAAACAAAGCCTGTACTGTGTTTAGTCTTTTCCCACATCAAAAATATATTCTCTCTCTCTCTCTCTCTCTCTCTCTCTCTCTCTCTCTCTCTCTCTCTCTCTCTCTCTCTTACGTGTTACGCTCAAAGTTGTCACTCTGTTTGCCAAAGCGCCAGGACTTTGATGATTGATGTTGTGCTGGGGGTGACTGAAGCGCTGACGACAGGTTCGGGTCAATGATGCCAAATGTCGGCCGGGCGTTTAGAGATGCGTACCTCACAGTTCACAGTGGATAACATGCACGATGTTGCGGCTCTGACAAGAGAATGAATGTGTAATTTTGAACGAGCCTTTGGGGCCATGTAGGCCATGTAGGACAGTGTCTGGCTTGATGAAAGAACAGATTCTGAAGTTGGATTCTGAACAGGGAAAAGTACCGAATGAAGAAAGAAAAAAAGATAACCCGAAAGTGCGGTTAGGACCCCGAGAAGTACTGTCCTCAACTGCCAAACAAATCATCTGGGAGCAATCCTGCACTTGGAACCCATGCTGTGTTCACTTAGAGTACAGGCACGCACAGGGCATTCCATTAACACGCGAAGGGGCATAATTGCTCCCTGGCAGATGCCACTGTGTAATGGCCACTGGATGGGACACGACAGAACCACCATGGGAGCGTTCCCATGGGTGTACCAACCCTTTTCCACGACCGCAGAACCCACCGGCAAAAACACCACCGCCACTGCCGTGTACACCTCGTTGCCTCACTCCTTACTGTTCCGCCGACAGATGATCACAGCACAAGTCCAGACACGATCAAGCTTTCGCCATGAGGTCTTACGTGCTCTCTGAAGATAATCCCAGGTCACAGTCTTTCCCGTTGTCAACATGACTTCAGTGTGGTGATTTTCTTCAGTTCGGAGTGCGCAGGAAGGTCTTTGAGGTCCTTATCGCGTTTTAAGTAATCATGGGTTTGGTCTGAAAGGAAGGTTTATGATCTCTAATTACGTGCAAGTTGGACTTGGGGATCTCGCGGAGTGTGCAGGTGGAAGATGTGGCAGGCGGTGGGTCGCTCTGTTACTTTTAGAAGTTGGGCTTCCAAAGCAGGTGTTCTGGACACAGTTGTGGTGTGGTTGACAGCATCAGTAATGGCGGTACTGGGATATCCACGGATAGTGAAAAACTCAACACCTTTGCTGCTTGTACAGGGGAATTCAGAGTATGGACTGCTGTGTTTTGTGGATGGGTGGTTGGTAGATGTGAAGTCCTGGTATGAACGCGAATCAGTGGGTCTGTAGAAAACTGACGTTTCGAGCTGTTCATCTTTCAGGGAGATGGAGATGTCAAAGAGGGTGACTGACTGGGAAATGGTATATGTATATTTTGATGGATGGGAAGAGGGTTTGAATAAAGTTGAGGAAGTTGCAGAGGTCTTGGTCTGGCATGGATGTGAGTCCCATACCGTCATCGGTGTACCTTTTGCAGAGCGGTGTGGAAAGGTAGGCACAAGATGGCCTGTCACGCCTCAAATTGTCGCCTGCCCACATTGTCATCGGCGACAATTTGGGCAGGTTTCAGTACCTGAATTGTCATCAAAACCCAAACTGTTACTAACAATTTGGGTCTATCGCCAGTGCTCAAATTGTGCCACCTGCCAAACTTGTTGCCATAACACATTCGATGCTGACAAACTGCTTCAGTGTAAGTGGTGCACGTTAAACTGAAGAGGTGTAGGCCCAAACTGCTTAAGTGTAAGTGATGCACGTTGAACTGAAGAGGTGTAGGCCCAGACTGTTTCAGTGTAAGTAGCGCACGTTAAAACTGAAGAGGTGTAGGCCCAGACTGTTTCAGTGTAAGTAGCGCACGTTAAACTGAAGAGGTGTAGGCCCAGACTGTTTCAGTGTAAGTGATGCACGTTAAACTGAAGAGGTGTAGGCCCAGACTGTTTCAGTGTAAGTGATGCACGTTAAACTGAAGAGGTGTAGGCCCAGACTGTTTCATAAACTTGCAGTGGCTGTTACCAGCAGCTTCCTCTCAAACAGTGGAACTTTGCAACATTACCTTTAGTGTGTGTCTATTTCCCTTTGATATGCAGCTTTAATCATGTTCCCAGATCTGAAGAAGCTCATACTCCATTTCATGGTTTCCATCTTAACCTCGTGCCAGTTGGTGAAAGATTCTTAAATGTCATTGGAACATTTAGAAAATGTGTGAGCATTGGCGACATTAGGACCACTGCAGTTGTGTTGAAATCAGCGCTGAGAAACCCCCCACCCCCATTTTATCCGTGTGTGTGTGTGTGTGTGTGTGTGTGTGTGTGTGTGTGTGTGTGTGTGTGTGTGTGTGTGTGTGTGTGCGCGTGTTTTTTAGGCCTTTTCCCACTTATTGTAGAGTCCACACAAGTGCCTATTGCTACAACAAACAAACCAGCAAACAATTAAAACAATAAAAGAAAGACAATTTTTTTTTTCATCAAAGCTGCTCTTTTATTCTATTTCTTAAATCCGTACTAACAGCAGTTATTATTTTCATTATCATTATTATCATCATTATTATTACTACTATTAACATTAATATCATCATCATCATTATCATTATTGTTATTATTAATTTCATTAACATTATTATTATATTACCACTATTACTATTACTATTATCTTTCTCCTTCTCATTATTATTACTGTTGTTGTTGTTGTTGTTGCTGTTGTCGTTGTTGTTGCTGTTGTCGTTGTTGTTTGACTTGCCATCTCTGGTTTCAAATATTGTAACTGCAAACAACTGAGCAACATTATTAAAGCAAACGGCTGGCTATTGAAGCCACGCTATAATGTCGACCTGTGCAATGGATGAGGGCATGGGGTGCAGTGGATGAGGGCATGGGGTGCAGTGGATGAGGGCATGGGGTGCAGTGGATGAGGGCATGGGTGCTGTTGAGACGTCTGTCAACAGGCCAGCAGGCACTGTCAGCGCCCTGTCAACCAACCACGACCAGCTGCAGAAGGGAGCACTGTATAGCGATGCCATCTGAACACTGCTACTGCCGCCGCCACTGCTGCTTCTGTTACTACTGCGACTACTACTACTACTACTACTACTACTACTATTGCTACTACTACTACTAGTTTAAGCGCCACTAATACTGTTGCAGGTGTTTACAGCTATTACTACCACAACTACTACAACAACTGCTACTTGTACTACTGTCAGTACCACTGCTACTAATACTGCTACTGCTGCTATCACTCCTACATTTTTACTGTTACTGCTGCTGAGGCAGTGACGATGACTACTACTTTAACTGCTGCTGCTGCTGCTACTGCTACTGCTGCTACTACTGCGGCGACGGCTAGTACCAGTGCTGCTACTGCCACAGCTGATGTATTACTTCTAATGCTGCTACAACGCCTTCGCTTCTACTACTTCTGTTGCTGCTGTAACTACTACTTCTACTACTATAACTACAATACTACTACTGCTGCTGCTGCTGCCGCTGCTGCTATTGTCACTTTGAGTACTCATGCTGCTGCTGCAGATTCTAGTGCTGCTGCTGCTTCTGTTGCTTGTATTACTTCTATTGCTGTTTTTAGCTTCGAAGCTACGGTTATGACCGCTGTTTCTGCTGTTACTGCTGCTGCTGCTAGTTCCACGACTAGTGTTGTAGTCATTATAATACAACACCAGAATAGAATGAAAGAAACGTGAATGCAAAATGTATGCTTTTTTGCTTTGTACTTTGTCTGCCTGATTGTTATTTTCATTGTTCTTTGCTTTTATGCAGTTCTTTTGACATCAGTGTATACAAAAACAGTAAAATCGTTTGAATCGGTGTCACCAAAGCGAAATCAGCCCTAGAGTTCATTATTTCAAATGTATCACATCCCTGTTCATTTGTCGCAATGGGCGACAATTTAGATTAAGGCAACAAATCATTCTTATTTCATAATGTTATCACTATTTCATAATCGTTTTTTAATGTTGTTTTGAGCCGTGTTGTCTCCCCTTTGGCCTCTTGTTTCATTCTGTGCTTTTGGTCCGACACCTAAGACCAAAATTCAGTTCGAAGAGACCATTCACTATCTGTTCGTCCACCATGTTCTTTGTCTTGAATGTTATTTGTCTTATCTGGGGAAGACCAAATTGGTCAAACCACGTTCTGTTTGTCTGTAATTTGTACTTTGTGCTTTTGTTTGGCGGCGCAGTAATTGTGCTTTTGCTCTCGTCAGATTTCTTAGTTTAGATTTATCAATGAAATTGATAGTGGTTGAAATTTCAAATGTTAAACATCAGCTGCAGACATGGAATGACGGATATTATTTCCCCCACATTTCGAAGCGTCAGGCTTCGTCATTTCACTCATAAAGAATACTGACAAAGTTCCGTCTTCAGATAATTGATGGACAAGTCACAGAATCTTGGAATCACTGTGCATTTTCTCAATGGTGCAACACTTAATAGGTCTTTTGTATCTTTAAAAAAAAAATCTTCATTGACAATAATATCAGTTCTTTACTCGTTACCAAATATTGTCCAAAGGCCTATAACAGAGCTACAGCAAGCATAACTCAAAACACTTCATGAAGCAAAGACGTAACATATCAATGTGAAAACATAACATTTTGACAACACACAATATGCATCATTTTGTGCGTACAATGTCCCTGCTCTCAATGTCTTGATAAACGTTGAAGAAAAGAAACAGTTATTTTTGTCCAGTAACCACTAAAAGAGAGCACGTGTATCTGCTGATATTCAGACTCAGGATAGTTTCCTTCCACTTCAATACAGACTGCTAAAGTACATTAAAACTTCACATTTGAAGAAAATTGCCTTCAAAGAGCCTTGGGGGTGGCATCTGGAATGCTGAGGGCATTCCTCGATTTCGGTGTCCTTTTGGTTCTCCTAGCAGATAATAGTTGGGAATTTCCTTACGAGGTAAAAGGTGAGCTTGTTTCCCTTTGGCCTGACGGTATGCCATGAACAGCTTTGTCATTCACGGTCACAGTGAGGCCTGCTGAGGCAGTCATGAACAATGCCCTGACAGCATGGAGGAGGGGCAGCAATACCCAAGCTGGAGATGGTGAGGAGGATGGAGATGGGGGAGTGAACGACATGGAAAAGGAGAGGGACATGGAGATGATGATGAGGACATGGAGCTGGTGATGTAGTGGGGGTGTGAAGATAGAGATGGGTGAGAAAAACATGCAGATGGAGAGAGACATGGAGCAGATGGTGAGAAACATGCAGATGGCGAGAGACATGGAGCAGATGGTGAGAAACATGCAGATGGCGAGAGACATGGAGCAGATGGTGAGAAACATGCAGATGGCGAGAGACATGGAGCAGATGGTGAGGAACATGCAGATGGAGAGAGACATGGAGCAGATGGTGAGAAACATGCAGATGGCGAGAGAGACATGGAGCAGATGGTGAGGAACACGCAGATGGAGAGAGACATGGAGCAGATGGTGAGAAACATGCAGATGGCAAGAGACATGGTGCAGATGGTGAGGAACATGCAGATGGCGAGAGACATGGTGCAGATGGTGAGAAACATGCAGATGGCGAGAGGCATGGAGAAGATGGTGAGGAACATGCATATGGCGAGAGACATCGTGCAGATGGTGAGAAACATGCAGCTGGCGAGAGACATGGAGCAGATGGTGAGAAACATGCAGATGGAGAGAGAGACATGGAGCAGATGGTGAGAAACATGCAGATGGCGAGAGACATGGAGCAGATGGTGAGAAACATGCAGATGGCGAGAGACATGGAGCAGATGGTGAGAAAACATGCAGATGGCGAGAGACACTGTGCAGATGGTGAGAAACATGCAGATGGCGAGAGACATGGAGCAGATGGTGAGAAACATGCAGATGGCGAGAGACATGAAGCAGATGGTGAGAAACATGCAGGTGATGGAGAACATGAAGATGATGTGGAAGAGGAAGGTGGTGAAGGATAAGGAGCTGAAGATGGTGAGGTAAATGGAGATGATGAGGAGCTTGGGGGTAGTGAGGGGAACTGAGGTGGTGAGGGAAATGGAGATGGGGATAAATAGGAACCAGGACATCGCGAGGAAGATAGAGTGTGAGAGACGCAGACGTGGCGACATGCATTTATATTGAAATTCCAAGCCAAGACCTAGGCATTCAAAGTTACGTATCGGTAACAGCTCATAAGGTGCCAAAATAGAGATGAGAAATCTGTGTAACAATGCATGCCACCCATGACACATTGTCAGAACAAAACCAATTAGGTCATACTAATTTGGAAGTCGTATTTCTTGGGACACACACACACACACACACACACACACACACACACACATGCACACACAACAGGACAACAGCTAATCAACTTATCGAGAAAAAAGCCATCACAAACTAACGGTGATCAGAAATTTATATAATGCGACAGAACAGCACAATGAAATATAAGAGCTGAATATATCAAGTGGCATGAAAGTGCACGCGCGCGCGCGTGTGTGTGTGTGTGTGTGTGTATGGTGGTGGTGGTGGTGGTGGTGGTGGTGGTAGTGGTTATGGAGGTGCTGGTGGTCGTGGTGGTAATGGTGTTGGTGGTGGTGGTGTTGCTGCTGGGTATTGTTGTTGTTGTGATCAATGTTTTGCTATTCATATTCCTTGGCATGTTAGTGGCTTTACTCCAAAGCTGTCCATTCTGACTCAATGTATACAACCACACCCTACTGTGTCCCTTCGCGGTCCGGGCTTTTCAAGTCCCCAGGAATCAGTGAATATCCAGTCGTCATGAGACGTATCACCAGGGGAGACTCTGCACTGCGTTGGAGTCACTATGTTGGTATCCAGTGGCGCCTATTCTGATCCAACATACGCGCAAGACCCCTACTCAGCCCCCCACTGACTATAAGAATTTCTCAGTCGTGGAACCTGCTGTGAGATTAACTTACAGTTCAACGAGACAATTCTTACTTTAATACAGTTAGGGTTACCTCCCTTATAAAGTTAACATTAGACATGCGCACAAGACAACGGTCAGACAGGCCAGCTGGATGAACACTGTGCTGTTCACGAAGAGTCTCCTGCTTCAACACACATACTCGCCCACAACCACGAAGCCTTCCTAACATGGTGTCAGACGTATTACCTTGAGTATACTGAACTGAAGTTTCATCGCGAAACGAGGTTTCCAGTTAAGTTTGTGCCGAAAATGTCTTTCAAGCCAACATAGTGAGTTTGACTTTCTGGAGCCGGCAACATGGCCTGCCTGGAAAAAAACGGTTTCACCGATATCGTTTGGCCTCAAAACTCAACAAAGAAGAAGGCGAAATCCAAGTAGTACGTTCTCTTGTGTATGCTATCGGATCGGAAGCGGACAAAATTGTTAAGCTGTTCGAATTTCGAAACGAAGCAGAGAAGAATGATTATGACGTCGTTATCCAGAAATCTGACGAATATTCAATTCCTTCACATAACGTTATTCATGAAAGAGCCAAGTTTCACAGAAGAGATCAGAAAGCAGGAGAAACAGTAGAACAATATGTCAGGTGTCTATTTGAACTTGCAGAGCATGCACTGTTTGAAAACAAAAATGACACACTCAGAGACAGGCTAGTTTTAGGCCTATTAGACCAAGAACTTCAGAAAAGCTTCATCTTCTTAGTGACCTTACTTTGAAAGTGGCAATTACAATGGCTAGACAACATGAAAGAGTAAAGCAAGAAATTGAACAGCAGAGAGGTGCTAGTGGAAATCAGAGTGTTGATTGATAGAGTACACTGTAGTGCTAGTGGAAATCAGAGTGTTGATAGAGTACACTACAGCCACTGTGATAGAAGAGTCAGGGGAGGTGCATCATCTACAGCACATCATGAGAAAACAGCATTCAATAGTCCTAAATCGAAGTCTTTCTCATGTGGAAAATGTGGGACATCACATGTAAAAGGAAAATGCCCAGCAGATGGAAAAAAATGTCTGAAATGTGGAAAGAGTTCGCATTTTGCTCGTGTCTGCAGAACCAAGACAAGCAAGAAACTGGAAGAAGTAGAATCAACTACAGAGGAAGTTTTCTTCATTGGAGCAGTCAATTCCAAAACAGAACCTCCTTGGAGAGTCAAGACTGACACTGAAGGTAAACAAATAGACTTTAAAATTGACACAGGTGCTGATGTCAATGTTATCAGCAAGTCTACATGGGTTGCATTGGGTCAGCCAAAACTTTTGCCTTGTTATGGAGTCAGCCTGCAGGGCCGGAAGGAAAAGTGAAAACAACTGGAAACTTCAAGACAGTTTTTGACATGAAACTGCCAGCTTTGATATATGTTCTTGATATGATGTTGATAGCTTATTCAGTCGCAGTACTGCTACAGAACTAAATCTTGTTAAAAGAATGGAAGCAGTGACTCTCAGTAGTCAAGTGTACACCTGTCAAAATTAAGTTGAGAGAAGGAGCACAACCTTATAGCATCACAACCACGAGACATGTCCTGATACCACCTTAAGATAAAGTGGAAAAGGAACTCAAACGCATGAAAGATGAGAGAGTAACTGAAAAAATCACAGAACCAACAGAGTGGGTTTCATCAATGGTCCCTGTATTGAAACCGAATCGAAATGTCAGAATATGTGTGGACTTGAAGAAACTCAACCAAGCAGTTGAACGTGAAAGATGTTATTCCAACAGTTGATGACATCCTACATCAACTTTGGGGTTCATCAGTTTTCTCAAAACTAGATGCTCAGTCTGGGTTCTGGCAAATTCCGTTGAACAAATCAACAACAAAACTGACCACCTTTATCACACCATTTGGACGTTATTTCTTCACAAGAGTCCCTTTTGGAATATCATCTGCTCCTGAATATTTCAGATCCTTAGTGACATTGAAGGCGTGATTTGCTACTTTTAATGACATAATGTTCCACACCAAGACAGCAGAAGAGCATGAAGAACTCCTCACCAGAGTACACAAAAGACTGCAAGATGTAGGTCCTACACTGAACAATGGAAAATGTGAATACAGGAAGTCTGAAATAAACTTCCTGGGGCATATCATCAGTGATCAAGGAGTGCGACTTGATCCGAGCAAGATAGAAGCAATCTTGCAAATGACAGAACCATCAGATGTGAATGAGTTGAGGAGATATCTTGGAATAGTGAAATACCTTGGGAGATACTTACATCACCTGTCTACCATGTTGAAGCCACTGAATGACCTGCTAGCAAAAGACTCAGCATAGACTTCGGGTCCACAGCAAACAAAAGTTTTTGCTAGAGTGAAAGAAATGCTGAAAACAACACTAGCAATATCCGCCAAACCAACCGCGGTTGAAGCAGACTCCAGCAGCTATGGCATGGGAGGAGTGTTGCTGCAAACACACCATGATGGCCTTCGTCCTGTAGCATTTTGTTCAAGAACCCTGACAAAAGCAGAACGCTACTATGCACAGATACAGAAAGAACGTCTAGCAGCTATCTGGTCCTGTGAGCATTTTGATCGGTATCTCATGGGACTGGATTCCTTCGCTCAACATACTGATCACAAACCTCTCGTTCCTCTGATCAACACGAAAGATTTGTTGGAAACACCTTTCAGATGCCAGCACACGCTGATGCGAATGGTGCGTTACAAACCACTTGCTGTGCATCAACCGGGAAAGATGATGCTAATATCAGATACTCTGTCATGTAGTCCAAGAACAAGTGGAAAGGACTACATGGAAGAAGACATCAGTATCATGCCAACATAATTGCATCATCGTGTTTGTGAAATAGGGGTTTAAAAGTGCATTGACAACTGTGCCGTGCATTTTGTTTCCCAGATATAATTTCATGATCTAAAAGGGAGAGATGTTGTGAGATTAACTTATAGTTCAACGAGACAACTCTTACTTTAGTATAGTTAGGGTTGCCTCCCTTATAAAGTTAGACATGCGCACAAGACAACAACGGTCAGACAGGCCAGCTGGATGAACACTGTGCTGTTCACGAAGAGTCTCCTGCTTCAAGACATACTCGCCCACAACCACGAAGCCTACCTACCATAACAGAGCCAGCGTGGAGTTTTTGTTCTGTTTTGTCTTGTTTTTCTTTTGTTTTGTTTTGCTGCTGTCAATAACGCTGCAGAGTGTTTCAGTCTCGTTGCGAGATTGTGTGTCCCTCTTACGATCAGTTTTAATGTTAGAACACAGAAATGCCTCTTACCTCATGCAGCCGACAGTCAGGAAAAGCTGTGCTGCTCTGACAGGCGAAGTGCCATGGTGCTGCACGTACTCTGGCAGGTGGAGGACACCCCCTGCTATATGGACATTGGACACAAAGAGACTGGCACAGTGCAGCATGAAGGCCGAGTCAGACATCAGGCCCAGGTAGGTACCACAACACACCCGTTTTCTTTTCTCAGCACATTTCTGCTGACGCTCTTTCTGATGCTTTACTTGCAAAGTCATTGTATCCACTGGCTCTGATTCATGGTTAGTGACAACTTTGATACTTGGAAGATCTGCTTCAGGAGAAGGACACTGCTGACCTGCACGAGCTGTGGGCATTAAAGAATGTTCAACAGAAGATGGTAGTACACCAGTCATGAAGTCATCATCCGCATCACTGATTGTGCTGTGTACTTCTTGTTGTCTGTTCGATTCAGAAACACAAAGTGATCGTAGCATCAGGAGCATCAGATACTTCTCCATTCCTCTCTTCTTGGCCCCTCCATGGGTCAGCCTTAGTAACAGCAAGGTGGACCGACTCATGGTCAGACTGCTGGTCTTGAGTCAGTGGTGGCAAATTACCAAGCAGGCAAGACGTTTCATGCATTTCCGTGGTCAAAACTGTAACATACTGTTGTGTTGCGAGCATTACGTTTTCACCCATTCCTTCTTCAGTATCCATGTTTGGAGTGTTCACTGGTTTTTCAAGGAGTTCTGCTTGATGTCTTTGGGTCTGCTTCAGCAAAGGATCAGCCTCTTTTTCACTCTCACTGATTCTTGATATTTCATCATAAGGGGAGGGCACTGTTGTCCTTATACCTGCTCCCTCACTGTTGTCCAGACAGCTGGGCTGCATTTCCATACATTCTTCCATTTCTTGTTCTTCAACAGTAATGTCCAAGGTCTTACCCTCATACATGGTGGGTCGGTAAAACATGCCAAAGAAACAGAAGTGAAGACTGACTGCTCCTAGGAGTAAGAACGTTCCGCTGACACTGAAGATTTCCACTAAAGCCTGAATGATACAACACACAAACACAGAAACGTGCATTCATTCATCAACACACACACACACACACACACACACACACACACACACACACACACCAGCTTGGATCCAACTGCAAAGTTATTGTCTAAGATACATTTGAGAAAAAGTATGCCTTGAAATGACTGACAAGGTCAATAAAGATCCCAGAAATAAACACGTTATTCATGGATAAAAGAGATTACAGAATGGGCCATTTCATTCAAGGATAAGAAAAGATTCTAGAAATAAGCCACATTAATTCATTGTTCAAAGCAGTTCCCAGAAATAAGCCACACTAATTCATTGTTCAAAGCAGTTCCCAGAAATAAGCCACACTAATTCATTGTTCAAAGCAGTTCCCAGAAATAAGCCACGCTAATTCATTGATCAAAGCAGTTCCCAGAAATAACCCACGCTAATTCATAGATCTAAGTAGATCCCAGAAATAAGCCTTGCTAATTCATAGATCAAAGCAGATTCCAGAAATAAGCCACGCTAATTCGTTCATAGATCAGAGAGCATCCAGAAATAAACCCAATCCATCCACTGATCAGAAAAGATTCAAGAAACAAATCATTCATAAATCTAAACACACCCTAAAAATAAGCTACTTCATTCATCAATCAGAAAAGATCCCAGACATAACAAATTCATTCACTGATCAGAAACAATCCAAGAAAAGAGGCAAATCATTCTCAGATCCGAACAGCTCACAAACAACGGCCACGAGACATTTTTCATAAATCAGTATAGATCCCAGAAATAAACCATTTCGTTGACAGACCAGAACACATAGAGGAAATAAACCACCTCTTCCATAGATTAGAACAGACCACAGAATTCAGCCACTTCATCCACAGATCAGAAAATATCCTAGAAACTAGCTACTCCATTTAGAGTGCAGAACAGATCCCAGAAATAAGCAACTTCATTTGAGATCAGAACAGATTCCAGAAATAAGTCACTCCATTTAGTGATCATAGGAAATCCCAGAAATACGCCACTTCATTTAGAGATCATAAAAAATCCACAAAATAAAACACACCATTTAGAGATAATAAGAAATCCCAGAAATAAACCACTCCATTAAGAGATTAGAACAAATCCCAGAAATAAATCACTCCATTTAGAAATTAGGATAAATCCCAGAAATAACCACTCCATTTTGGGATCACAACAAATCCAGGAATAAGCTACTCCATCTGGCGATCATAACAAATCCCAGAAATAAGCCACTCCATTTAGAGATCATAACAAATTCCAGAAACAAACTACTCCATTTAGAGATCAAATCCAGGAAATAAGCCACTCCGTTTAGAGATCAAAACAACTCCAAGAAATAAGCCCCCCATTTAGAGATCATTTAGAGATGATAACAAATCCCAGAAATAAACCACTCCATTTAGAGATCATAACACATTCCAGAAATAAGCCACTTCATTTAGAGATTAGAGCAAAATCCCAGAAATAAGCCACTCCATTTAAAGATCATAACAAATCCCAGAATAAAAAGCCACTTCATTTAGAGATCAGAACAGATCCCAGAAATAGTGATCTCTAGATGGAGTGGCTTATTTCTGGGATTTATTCTCATCTCTAAATTTAAGTGGCTTTTGGGGGTATTTGTTCCGATCTCTAAATGGAGTGGCTTATTTCTGTGATCTGTTCTGACTTCTAAATGGAGTGGGGTTTTGTTCTGTAATTTGTTCTGATCTCTAAATGAAGTAGCTAGTTTCTGGGATATTTTCTTATCTACAGATGAAGTGGTCTGTTTTAATCTATGAAAGAGGTAGTTAATTTCTTGAATCTGTTTCTGGTCTGTGAGTGAAATAACTTGCTTCTGGTGTCCATACTGATCTATGAATAAAGCAGCATAGCTTACATTCATGTGCTGCTCAGATCTGGGAATGATATGGCTTATTTCTTGGATCGTTTCTGATCTGTAAATGAACTGGCTTATATCTGTTGTCTTTAATGTTCTTTGAATGAAGCAGCTTATTTCTGGGGTCTGTTTTAATATTTTAATTAAGTGGTTTGTTTCTTGGGTGTTTTCTGATCTGTAAACGAATGAAGCAGCTTATTTCTGGGATGTTTTCTGATCTGTAAATGAAGTGGCTTATTTCTGGGATTCTCACTGACCTGGGAAAGAATTGTCATGGCTTATTACCTGGATCTGCTTTGATCTATGAATGAAGTGTTGTATTTCTGTGATAATCTGCTGTATGCATGAAAAGGTGGCTTATTTCTGTTTTTTTTTTCCCTTCTGATATATGCGTGAATTGCCTTATTTCTAGAATCTTTTCTGATCTCTGAATAGAGTGACTAGTGGCTTATCTCTGGGAACTGTTCTAAATCAGGACAAATCCAAGAAAGAAATCACTCCATTTAGGGATCAGAACGAATCCCAGAAATACGCCACTCCTTTTAGATATCAGTAAAGATCCAAGAAATAAGCCACTTTCTTCATTGATCAGAAACAATCCTAGTAATAAACTAATTTACTCACAGATAAGAAAACCAATCCCAGAAAAGAGCCACTTTTCATGTTGACAGCACACATGATCACAGATATAAGCCACTTTTATTCAAAGATCAAATTAGATTCGAGAAATGAGCCACTTTGCTCATAGATCAAAGCAGACCCCAGTTATAAGCCACGCTATTCATTGATCAGAAAAGACTGCAGATACAAACCAATTGATTCATTGCTCAGAAAAGACCACAGATATAGACCAATTGATTCATCGATCAGAAAAGACTGCAGATACAAACCAGTTGATTTACTGCTCGAAAAAGACCACAGATATAGACCAATTGATTCATAGATTAAAAAAAGACTGCAGATACAAACCAATTGATTCATTGCTCAGAAAAGACCACAGCTATAAACAAATGATTTATAGATCATAAAAAAACACAGATATAATCCACTTCATTAACAGATAAAAATGATTCAGGAAATCAGTCATATCTTACCTAGATCAGAGTAGATCCCAGAAATTAGCCACACTACTTTATTTATAAATCCTCAAGGATCCCTGAAATAAGTTGCATAAGTCAAAGATCATAACAGATTGCAGAAAAAAAAGCCACTTCGTTCATAGATCAGAAAAGATTCCAGAAATGAGCCACTTCATAAACACAGCACAACTGATCCCAGATACACTCGACTTCACTTGTAGATCAGATTCCAGAAATATACAACTTTATTCACAGATCAAAGCAGATTTTTTTTAAAAAGCCATGCTAATTCATTCATAGATCAATGAACATCCTTTTATAGATCAAAGCAGATCCAAGAACTAAGCTACACTAATTCATTCATAGATCAGTGAGCATCCTAGAAAATAGCCACTTTATTCACTGATCAAAAAAGTTTCAAGAAATACACCGGAAATGAGACAGTTCACACACACACACACACACACACACACACACACACACACACACATATATATATATATATATATATATATATATACACACAAATCCCAGAAATAAGTCACTTCATTTATAGTTCAAAGCTGATCCCAGAAATAAGCTACTTCATTTATAGATCAGAACAGATCCTACAAATAAGCCACTTTATTATAGATCTGAGAAGATCACAGAAATCAGCCACTTCATTCATGCTCAGAAAACACCACAGATAAAAGCCGCTTGATTCATAGATCAGAAAAGAGTCACAAAAAACAAGACACCATATTCACAGATCTGAAAAGACTCAGGAACTAAACCCAGTTCTTTCATAAATTGAAACAGATTCCATGAATCAACAACTCAATTCTTAGATCTGAGAAGATCCTAGAAATAAGTCATCTTATTCATAGATCAGAGACGATCCAGGAAATAAGCCACTTTATGCCTAGAGAAATCCATACATACGCCACTTTGTTCAGAGATCAGAGCAGATCCAAGCAACACAACCAAATATGCTGTTTCATTCAGAGATTAGAACAGATTCCACAATCAAGCCTCATAAGCCATTTCATTCAGAGACCAGAAATATTCCAGAGACAGGCCACTTCATTCATTGATCAGAGAAGATTACAGAAATACACACTTCATTCACAGATCAGAAAAGATCCCAGCTGTAAGCCACTTCACTCCCTTTGTGCTCCAGGACACTGAGATCTGCTGACAGACTGGTGTCTTTTTACTCCACCATTCAGTTGGCAGAGCTGCCCAGTGGAAAACCAGAGAACTCATCAGAGTTAATACATCAATCTCTAAACTTAAAACAGAGAAGACAGAGATCACCAAAACAAAAAATACAATCACTTAGACGTTTGTAATTCATGGAATTTACTTCCATTTTAGCATCAAGAAAACTATGCCATTTATTGTGGAAACTATGCATTCTGAGCAATATATACAGGGAATATTTTTTCCCTAGTCTTACGCTAACAAAAAGTGCATCCTTACAGTTTCCAATGGCAAAATGTTTAAAGTATCCTTGATTTAAAATCAGTTTTATGTTAAAAACAAAAAAAGTCAAATGACTAAGTATGACGCTCGAAACTAAATATCCAAAGTATATGAATACTTTTGCAGTTCTCGAGTGGCTTGCTACAATGTACCAAATATCTCCCTGTAATATTGATGTCTTCACTCAGAAAGTTCTCAGTTTCAAAAAAAAATCTTGTTGCTGCATTTATATAACACTTAATCCAACATGTCAACAGTTTCCTTGGCCACTGGCCTTGCAGCAAGATGCAGACAAGGATGATTTGTGGTCTTAAGTCATGTTGAAGCAGTGGTAAGACGTGCTACATTGGTCATGGAGGGAACTGCAGTCTCCAGACATAAATATGAACATGACTAAGTGTATGACAACTAATTAATAATGGTCTGGAAACAAAAGAACTAGGCGTCTACAATTCTAAAATGATGCTGCATTTCAAATTGGAGCATGGGCAGACATGTCGTTTTCCCGTCAGTTCGAAATTGAGAGAGAACATACATGAATGCAAATGTTGGTAGGCTGCATGTTTGAAATCTGTGGTATTGGGAGGAATCCAGTAAACATACCTGAAGAATGATGGAACCACTCAGAATCCCTAAAGCCTGAAAACTGTTGGAGATGCCCAGAAGCCAGACCCCGGTGTCGTTCAAAATAAAACCGATGGTGACATGGTGGAAGAGTACGCCAATCCTAAGCCTACGCCTGTGGGACAAACAGTTCAAATAACAATGATAACTTCTGCAAGACGGTCAACAGTTGCACATGCCATCTGTCACATGTTAGGGGTGACCTCAAAGGGAAAAAAGGACACCAAAATGAAAAAAAAGAAATTAGCAAATGTCCCCACTGGCACGATCATACCTGCACTTATACTTTAAACTTGTTTTGTTGTTGCAGTGGTTCCTAGTAATACACTTGAGAAGAATACAACGTGTACATGTCAGTCAGAACGCCGTCGCCAGTTCTCACTTCAGAAAATCAGTTGATGACCAGTTATTTCTCTGCCGCTCTTAATGCACCTTCTCCTTTTCTCCTCCCTGCTACTCCCCTATCACTCCATTTTCCCACTCGCCCGCCCTTTTCCAGTGTAATTCCCTCTGTTCTTTTACCCCACCTCACTGTCGGTAACAGCAGTAGTCTGGACACTCTGACCTTGGGCAGCTTTCTTCAGTGTCGCTATTAAGCGACATACACACCCCTGGTCCTCCTCTGAGGATCACGTTTGTCCCGTTCACTTTCAGACTTTGGTCTTAGTTCCCTTTCTGTTAGATACAAGTCATCGCCTGCTTGTGCTGAATGTGTATCGACTCTGTGTGTGTGTGTGTGTGTGTGTGTGTGTGTGTGTGTGTGTGTGTGTGTGTGTGCGTGTGCGTGCGTGCGCGCGTGCGTGCGTGTATGTGTGTGTGTGTGTGTGTGTGTGTGTGTGTGTGTGTGTGTGTGTGTGTGCATGTATAAATAAGTAAATAAACAAAAATATTTTACATGAATGAACTAGAATAAAAATAAAACATAGAAATAAACGCCAAGTCTCTATTTTGAAAATTAAAAGTATATTTGCTATCATGGTCCTTTGCTAGTAAACCTCCAATCATTTTGCAAACTTCTGCAACAAACTCAACTGTAATGGACTTAACAAGAAACTCAACGGTCCTGCCAAGACCGATTGTCCAAATGTGCTGAATTTTGAAAGAGGAGTGTAACAACAACATCAACAACAGCAACAACAATAGCAACAACAACAACAACAACACGCACACCCATCTCGGGTACAGGATAGATTTAGCTTTACCTTCTTTCTGTGCATGTAAGTCTAGTTCTTCTGTTGACGTCACTGGCTGATGCCTCATGTACATAGCGCCCCCTTCATCACTGATTGGCTACTTCATTAGATCCCTAGTTCCCGTGATGGAAGAGTGAAAGTACACTTTACCAGCTTCGGCAAACTCCCCATCAGCTACAAGCAACAAAGAACATTCTTTTCATTTTGAGAAAAGTATAATCAAGATCAACGTTTGCACATCCTCTTGTTCATAATTTTCTGGAACTGAGCATCCATGACACCTCTCCTCCAAAAGTTCTTGTTTGTAGAGCCAGTGACAGGTTAATACAATTCAATATTCATTACCTCATAACAGATGAATAGGTAAATGATAAATATATAAGTAAATAAACAAAGAAAATGAAATAATAAATAGCAATGAATGCTTTCATTTTTGACAATTTTCCATTGAATCAGATAAACTTTATAAAGGACGATGGGTTGAGGTTCAGCTGATTACCTGATTGACCCTAGAAAACTAGCTATCTTTCAAAACAAAACAAAACAAACACATAAAAAAAAGAATAAAATGCTGACCTCTTTCTTTCCTTACACTTTAAAATCATCAGCATCACAATCACGTATTTACCTTATGTCACGAATTTATTCAAACTTGCTAATTTTACAGGATCTGTTATTCATCGTCCAACCCCCTTAGACTCTTCAAATGACGTCGACTGACAACCATACAAGATGGTGTACCAGCCCATTATTTCGTTTTTCTCTCCTGCCAGCGCTTGCAAACCCAGATTTCGTTGCCGTTTTTTAACAATAAATATGTGATAATAACTGTTAATGCCAATTAAAATAATGTAGGTCATTCTCAAAAGATGGCTCCCAAACATGTGACGTAGATGGTAAAAACATCTTTTAATCAGTGCCATTCAAAATATACTTGAATAATATAAATCAGTACGGGATCTTAAAAGATAGAAGAAAAAAAACTGCAAGCGTTTGTTTTCCATGGACAATCATTAGGGATTCTCTTTTAATTCTAGACTGCAAAATAGGGTCAGGCCTGGGATGATGGTCCCTTGAGCAAATTATTTCGAAGAAAACATAGTAACAGTTTTGCATCAAACAGTTTATCATTTTCTAAAATTTAAATCCTATGCAAATCCAAGCAAAGAGATAGCATCCTCTCTTTTTTCAACTATGACTCAAAGAACAAGTGTGCTTTGTGTTCAATTTCAAAGTTTGATTCAAAGAACAAATGTAATGTACCTCAAATTTCAAACGAATGTTACGGATAAGCACAACTGCGACTGAACAATTCAGTAGTGGGGGGAAAAACAAGTGCAGGCTAAAAAAAAAAAAGAAAAAGAAAGAAAGAAAGAAAAAAAAGGGTGGGGTTGGGGGGGGGGGTGGGGACAAGACGGAGAGGAATTAAATGAGAAACATAACATTATGAAAATGTGTTCTTAATGTTAAACCCTTCACTACCAGCATATGGAAACCATCATAATCCTTCCTGAGAACAGAGCTGTCTATACTGCCTGCTCCTAAGCCTTTCGTCCACTGGATCCGACTACTCACTGTGCCCGTGTTCCCTTGGCATCAAACGGAGATAAACCACAGTCCATAATTCTGTGGTGTTCTCACCACCACCAACGGTTAAAAAAATCCAACAGCACCCCAAAACTGCCATTGAAGGGAAGAAAAGTGAAACAAAAGGAAAGTGTTGTAAGAAAATAAGTTGCTGAAAAACTAAAATCATTATATAAGCAATATGAACTGTAGGAGAAAATCTTTAAGCCCATGCTTGAGGATCCATTCAAGGACACAAGGGAGGTCAAAAGATGTCCAACAGTCCGAGTGTTCAGCTCTGCTTTTTCATAACCCAAGCATTGTCAGCAGCTAAGAATTGTGTAGAACAACCTTTACTTGGATCTCCTAAGAGAAAAGAACCTAGGCTGTAACGAACTTCCGAATCTACAATACTTTGTACAAACTGTCTTAACAGTTTGCAAACTGTTTTACAAGTTCTTCATTTCTTGAAGTCATAGCATAATCACCTTAAACAAGCATGATTGTCTATAGTATTTCTCTGGAATAAGCTCTTGCCCAATATTGCTAAGTTCTTGGCAAGAAAATACAAAATGAATTTCATCATCGAAAGCCTTGTGACAAATGGGCAAAGGAGATTTTTATTGAGTTCTCTATAACGATTAAAATGACTACATAATTCCGTGATACCAAATCGAAAATTTCATTTTTTTACTCATTCATTTTTTTTTTTTCCATTTTTTTTTTCTTAGAGAGAGAGAGAGAGAGAGAGAGAGAGAGAGAGAGAGAGAGAGAGAGAGTGTGTGTGTGTGCTTGTGTGTGTACACGCGTGCGTGCATTTACATGTGTGGGTATGCATGCATGTATGCAGGTATACATGTACGTATGTATGTATGTGTATATATATATATATATATATATATATATATATATATATATGTATGCATGCACGTACGTATGTATGTATGTCCGCGCGTGTGCACGTACACACGCATGCATGCTTGTTTTTATACATCAATACATATGTATGCATGCATGTATGCATCGTGCATACATGTATGTATGTATGTATGTATGCATGTATGTATGCACGCACGCATGCATGCATGTATGAATATATGTATGTATGATGTTATATTTGTATGTAAACATGCATGCATGCGTGCAGTTACGTTGCACGTATGAGTGTTAATGGATGCGTGTGTATGCATGAGAAACTACAGACATCATACGATCAACATGTAAACAAAAGGGTCACTTGTTTCCTAAGATATTCCCCGCTTCTTCAACTGAGAAAGAAATATCGCTCTAAACATGGTTCTTCAACTGAGAGGGAATATCGCTCTTAACATGGTTTTCAATGAGAAAGAATATGGCTCTAAACATGTTTTTTCAACTGAGAAGAAATATGGCTCTAAACATGCTTTTTTTTTCAACTGAGAAGGAATATGGCTCTAAACATGGTTTTTCAACTAAGAGGGAATGTGGCTCTAAACATTTTTTTTCAGCTGAGAAGGCATATGGCTCTAAACATGGTTTTTCAGCTGAGAAGGAATATGGCTCTAAACATGTCTTTTTTCAACTGAGAGGGAATATGGCTCTAAACATGGTTTTCAACTGAGAAGGAATCTGGCTCTAAACATTTTTTTCAACTGAGGGGGAATATGGCTCTAAACACGGTTTTTCAACTAAGAGGGAATATGGCTCTAAACATGGTTCTTCCATTGAGAGGATATGGCTCTAAACATTTTTTTTTTCAACTGAGAGGTAATATGGCTCTAAACAGGTTTTTTTTTCCAACTGGGAGAGAATATGGCTCTAAACATGTTTTTTTTTTCAACTGAGAGGTAATATGGCTCTAAACAGGCTTTTTTCCAACTGAGAGGGAATATGGCTCTAAACAGTTTTTTTTTTTTTTCTACTGAGAGGGAATATGGCTCTAAACGTGGATTTTCAACTGAGAAGGAGTATGGCTCTATACATGGTTCTTCAACTGAGAAGGAATATGGCTTTAAACATGGTTTTTCAACTGAGAAGGAATATGGCTCTAAACAGAATATGTCTAGCCTGTTTAGCCTGTGATATGGACAATCGAGCCTGTCATTTTAATGCCCCGAAAATCTCTCCATGCAGACCTTACTCAGTCCTAAATGGAGTCCCCCTGTCGCGTCTAATGTCTGATGTCATATATTGGCGAGGTCATTCACCCCAGCCCGGATGACAATATCTTATATCTGTCTGTCAGCAATAAATCAACGACAAGAAAAGCCTACCTGCTGTGAGCCCGAAGGTGAAGAAAAGCAGAATAACAGAAGTGACAAAAGCCGATGACGTGTATCCGGCGAAGCAGAGCAGTCCCCCCCAGCACACAACAGGTCCGACATCCGAATCGGTTGATGATGTTGCCGGCTATGGGGGCTGACGCACACACAAAAATAATCTGTTTGCTGACGCACACACAAAAATAATCTGTTTGCTTTTATCCGTTCGTAAGTTTGTTTGCTTTTTATTATTATTATTATTATTATTCATTTGTTTGTTTGTTTGTTCGTCGTTTGTTTATCATGCCTACTTCAATTTAATTAATGTAACAGATTGCAAGTCACAGTGGGGCACTACATAACATTAAATCAAAAACACAAAGCGTACATAAACATGGGCATGGAAGAATACACACTGGGCTTTTTTCCTTTCTTTTTTTCTTTTTTTTTTTTTTTTTTTTTACTATACACATAAATAGTTAAATTCTGGATAGTTCTTTAATGTATGTGCTTGCGTGCGTGCATGAGTATAAGCGTGCGTGCGTGCGTGCGTGCGTGCGTGCATGCGTGTGTGTGTGTGTGTGTGTGTGTGTGTGTGTGCACGCGCGCGCGCGCGTGAGTGTGCCTAAGTGTGTGTTTTTGTGTATATGAGTGTTCTATATAAGCAGCTGAGCAGCGCAGAATGATCAGGAAGACCAGTGTCAACAGATCTCCAGCTGCTGCCACCATCCCCTGTCCGTACTGTGGTAGATCCTTCCGGGCCCAGATCGGCCTGAGCAGCCATCTACGCACTAACCCCCGATCCCAGGATGACTAGATGTTCTTGTCGTCTCGACGGACAACAACAAACATATGTGTGTGTGTGTGTGTGTGTGTGTGTGTGTGTGTGTGTGTGTGTGTGTGGTGTGCGCGCGCGCGCGTGTATATATGTGTGTGTGCGTTTCCTGCCTCTATCCTGTCCTTCCTCTTCTTTTCATCTTTTCCTCCTCTAGCCACTCAAATTCACTCACACAGCAACCCACACAACAACCACCCACACAACACACTCACACACAACAACCACTCACTCAGTCACTCACACACAGCAACCCCACACAACAACCACCCACACAAACACTCACACACAGCAACACACACACACAACCACCCACACACAAACACTCACACAGAGCAACACACACGACAACCACTCAAAGTCACTCACACACAGCAACCCACACAACAACCACTCACATAAACAGTCACACACAACAACCACTCACTCAAAGTCACTCTCACACACCAACTCACACAACCATTCACACAAACACTCACACACAACAACCACTCACACAAACACACTCACACATCCGTTCATTGAGCCACTCACACAAAATTCACATAACCATTCACTCCTTCACACAACGAGCCATTTACACACAACCGCATACCCATTCATATATATATCCATCTATACTACTGCTGACAACAACAGCAACTCACACAGAGCCGCACACACAATCATTTACACACAGCAACTCTCACAGAGCTGCACACACAATCATTTACACACAGCAACTCACACAGAGCCGCACACACAATCATTTACATACAGCAACTCACACAGAGCCGCACACACAATCATTTACACACAACCGCATACTCATGCATACATCTATCCATCTATACTACAGCTGACAACTCGCACAGTGCCGCACTCACGATCATTTGCACACAGCCTCTAGCACACACATTCACAGTCACAAGCACAGAAGGTCACACAACCAGATATACCCACTACTCTCTCTCCCCATTCACATAGCCACTCACGGAGCTAGTTACATGGCCATTCTCACAACCATTCACTGAGCCACACACACGCGCGCACGCGCGCGCGAGCAATCCACAATCGCCGCCACCGCCATCACCTACACAACCACCACCCCACACTGCACACACACACACACACACACACACACACACACACACACACACACACACACACACAGAGTTGAAAAATTTAGACACAGCAATGTACACATTCATGCATAAAGCTATTTACACTCTAACGCACAGCCATTTACACGTGTATTCACTCACACCATAATCAGCAATTACACCGTGACGCACAGCCTTTAACACAGCCACTTCCACAGCTACTCACAAAAGTTACTGACATATCTTTACTTGCAGCCACTGACAGACACACCTACATACACGTGCGCGCGCTCCAACGTTAGCTCATTATGTACCAGACACAGTTACGCTGAACTCCAAGCAAGCATTTCATCGCTGATGCCAGACGTGGGAAACGAGACTATAAGACTTCTTATTCTTGCTTGCCTCTCCTCCACGTCTAGCACAGAACCTTGCTGTTTTTTCTCTCGTTACTTCTGTTGTGTAAGTCTCGTATTGTATACTGTGAGAGTTTCCGGGAGAGCGAACGGAATGAAAGAGCAGGCACCAGAGCCAAGATGAAAGAGAAGAAGAGAGTGGAGGTGGATGGAGTGAATATAAGGACAGCCAGCAAGTTGTTTTAGGCTATATTGACAGATCATTGTTTACGAATGTCCGGCTTGCAGTTGTCCAGCTAAAACAGCCAACGACGGACAAAGTGTACAAAGTGTAATTCGTTTCAGAGCCAGTGAGACAACAGCGTTTTAGCCAGAGTTGGCGTTGATGCTGCCTGTCTACACCCCCCCTCCCCCCCCCCCCCCCCCCCCCCCCCCCCGACAGACGAAGTGTAACCGTTTCAGAGCCAGTGAGGCAACAGCGTTTCAGCCAGAGTCGTCGTTGATGCTGCCTGTCTAACCCCTATCTAATTTTAGCAATGCTGGTATCACAGGCATTTCAATGCAATGCTTTAGCAATGCTGGTATCACAGGCATTTCAATGCAATGCCTTTAGCAATGCTGGTATCACAGGCATTTCAATGCAATGCCTTTAGCAATGCTGGTATCACAGGCATTTCAATGCAATGCCTTTAGCAATGCTGGTATCACAGGCATTTCAATGCAATGCCTTTAGCAATGCTGGTATCACAGGCATTTCAATGCAATGCCTTTAGCAATGCTGGTATCACAGGCATTTCAATGCAATGCCTTTAGCAATGCTGGTATCACAGGCATTTCAATGCAATGCCTTTAGCAATGCTGGTATCACAGGCATTTCAATGCAATGCCTTTAGCAATGCTGGTATCACAGGCATTTCAATGCAATGCCTTAGCAATGCTGGTATCACAGGCATTTCAATGCAATGCCTTAGCAATGCTGGTATCACAGGCATTTCAATGCAATGCCTTTAGCAATGCTGGTATCACAGGCATTTCAATGCAATGCCTTTAGCAATGCTGGTATCACAGGCATTTCAATGCAATGCTTTAGCAAGCTGGTATCACAGCAATGCAATGCCTTTAGCAAAGCTGGTATCACAGGCATTTCAATACAATGCCTTTAGCAAAGCTGGTATCACAGGCATTTCAATGCAATGCCTTTAGCAAAGCTGGTATCACAGGCATTTCAATGCAACGCCTTTAGCAATGCTGGCATCACAGGCATTTCAGTGCAATGCCTGTAGCAATGCTTAAATATCAACGAGGTGTGATACCAGCGTACGTCATCAATGCGTTAACTGTTCATGCACCATCGCAGACATATAGTTAGAAACCAATTCAGTGGTCCACCAGAACGACTGTGGGCACCATGGACCGCCATCGTGTTCTGTTGGTGAAGCAGTCATCAAGCCGATGGCTGGAGCCTTGGAATGGTGTACAGTTGCCTGGATCTGAAATTGTAGGTCCGTGTGCGCAGTGGTTCGCCGTACAGCAACACCTTACACGCTGACACGCGCCTTCTTCAGGGCCTCTCTCAGCGCGCCAGCTGACGTGGAGGGCCTGCCGCCAGTAACGCCTGACCTCAAGTCATCATATTGTCATTAAGGTCAGCACAGAACGCTAACCAGGGAACTGCAGGGAAGGGGCGTGTGTGACCGAGTCGCGTGCATGTATTAATGGACACTGCCATTAATGTTCGTTTTATTGCGTGCCGTTATCAAAAGTTAGCGGTGTGATGAGCACAGTGAATGGACATGATATTGATGATGGTAGGGAGAGGAGAGGGAGGACGAGGAGGGAGGTGTGGGGGGGGGGAGTGAGCTGACAATTTACGCAGGAATGAAGGTTCGGTGGTGGCACAGCACGCAACATTCATGTGGTAGCTTCTTGTCAGCGGTCGCCCATCCATGTCACTGTTGTTTTCGTTTGTTTGTTTGGTTTTTTTTTTTTCCAAACGTGGCCCCATGCCAGCAGCGGAGCAAGGCCTGCGGCAGGTGTCTGGTGTTGTCACTTCTCCCCGTACCATCAGCACCCGTCAAGCCTGTGGCAGGTGTCTGGTGTTGTCACTTCTCCCCGTATCATCAGCACCCGTCAAGCCTGCCGCACGTGTCTGGTGTTGTCACGTTCTCCCCGCACCATCAGCACCCGTCAGGCCTGCGGCAGGTGTCTGGTGTTGTCACGTTCTCCCCGTATCATAGTACCCGTCAGGCCTGCGACAGGTGTCTGGTGTTGTCACTTCTCCCCGCACCATCAGCACCCGTCAGGCCTGCGGCAGGTGTCTGGTGTTGTCACGTTCTCTCCCTGCACCATCAGCACCCGTCAGGCCTGCGGCAGGTGTCTGGGTGTTGTCACGTTCTCCCCGCACAGTCAGCACCCATCAGCACAGCTCGCATGGAAACTGTATCCACCCTTAGCTTCCCTCACTCTTCTTTTTCTGTGCAGTCTGCCTCCATTCACAGGAATTTCATGTGCAGCTACGTGATTGTAAAGTGGAAAAATAAATTTGTTTTAAACCAGGAATTTCATGTTTTTTTTTCAATTAGATTAAGTGCTTAAAAATTGACCTAATCTGCATTCGATCATATTGATGTCCATACTGTGATATGAGTTGTTGGACCCCCGTCTCTTTTTGCATTGGGGCTCCCCAGGACCCAATTCTTAAGCCACTGTTGTTTATGCAATAAGCACGGCCATTTCCTGATATGATTTTTCACCACATAATTCAATGTTAAGTGTTTGCTAACAATATTCAAACTTGTTATACACCATCACCCATCAATCTCGAGTCTGTAGTTTGTTTTCGATTGTACAATTCAGTATCAATCATGGGGAGTTGAACACTTTTCAATAGCAGTATAGCAGAGGCCAAATCAATATGAGATTGATGCCCTGTCAATCTTGCAGATGTCCCAGGTCTCCCATCATCACGGGCTCTGGGACAACAAACTGCCATGTCTTTTACTGATACAATTCTGAGCGCTGGTATCATTCCAGTCAATACTCCCATCCCCCCCCCCCCCCCCCCCCCCCCCATCCCCCCATTCTCTCTCTCTCTTTGTATCAAAGACCGACTAGAGCGGCATCTTGACATGTGGGCTGGTTTCCACAGAGACAAGGCCCACAGCGCCACTGATGTTTCCCTGCAAAGCTGTCTGGCGCTGAAGTGGGTCAACAGGAACCCTGATCCTTGAAAACTGCATCTGATCAGGTCATGTCTGACCACTGACGTCACAAAGATCTTAGGGTGATGCCACTTGTCATCCCACAATTCATCACTGTAAGTCCCCAACAGTGGGACTCCATGGGAGCGGCACTGGCAGGATGGACAGCAATGAGCTGAACACACACACCCAGCTTCAGACCGATCTGGCGACAGACCAGAACATGGAGGGCCCCTTCCAGTGACCTGTGCCAGTAAGCTGCACCCGATGCCTGCACGTCTGCAGAGACGTCTGTGGCTGGACACTGCCGCATCCCTGCTTCAAATACAACACCTACCGACACCACGTTTTGTCTTCTACTGATGACAACTAGTACAAACGTAACAAATGTTAGAGGTGCAAATTTTAGTATTGTTTCAAAACTAATACAAACAAAACTAACGTCACTGGTACTATATACGACTACTGACAACATAAAATGTATTTCTAGTACAATCTTTACTACTTTTTTTTAGTTACTGACATAACAATCATTACTGCTGCAAAATACTTACAACCTAACAGTAAACATAACATTATGACAAAACTATTCTTCTTTCTGCCATGTTCATATCAAAGCTAGAAGTATTATTGGTTCAAATACTACGACTGTTACAAAACACATACACACGTCAAATGTATTATCGATAAAACTATTGATACTGCTGCAGATCTAACGCAAACACAACAAGTATACTGATGCTATTGACACAGCCGCAAGCTCAGTACAAACATACCAATAATTATTACTACTTATTACTACTGCTGCAAAACAAACACAGCAAGTAGTACTGACTCCGTTACCTCCGTCGCCAAACTAGTACAAACATATTAAGTATAGGGACGTGATTACTACTGCCGCAACACGCGTGTACACACATACAAATGTGACAAGTGTTACTGATTGTACTACTGTTGCTAAAACAAAAATCTAGTACAAACATAAGTACCTTGATACTTTCATTACAGTTGCAAAACTAATAACATAACAAGTCTTACTGGTGCGATTACTATCGCTGCACAACTCACACCAACACAACGAGTATTACTGCTACTGTTACTACCTCTGCAGAACTCATACAGATATCAGCATTAATGGCACTATGACTTCCATTGCAAAACTTATGCAAATATAACAAGTACTGCGATTATGCAAAATTCATAGATATACAAAGAAAACACTGCTGATACTATTGCTGCTGCTGTAAAACTAAAACAAACACAGCAAATATTCTTAAAACGATAACAACCGCTGTTCAACTAACGATGTTTTACTAGTATTACTCCAATAGCTGCAAAACTAATGCAAGTTTAACAGTTAGTGCTGTACTATTACTACAACAATTATTAATGGTACTATTACTACTACAAAAAAAAAAAAAAAGAAAAAAAAAAAAAAAATAATGCTGACGTAATAAATACTGCTGGTCCTAATGCGACTGCTGAAAAATTCTGGTATAGTACAAGTGTTGTCAAAACTAATACAAACGTAAAAAGGCATTATTGACGATCTGGGACTGCTGCAAAACTAACACGGCTTAACAAGACACTGCGAGTATTCCAACAGCTGCAAAACTGGTACAACGAAAACAAGTATTATCAGGACAATTACAATTGCTAGAAAGGCAAATTCAAACATGAAACCTATTAATGATGATAGTACAACTGCTGTAAAATTAATACAAATATAGCAAATGTATTACTACTGTTAAACACTTCTTCTAAGTTAATGCAAATACAGCTATACAATGACAAGTATTGTTGATCCTATTACTACTGCCAGAAAATTACTATAAACAGGACTGGTATTGTTACAACTGTTGTAAAGCTACTGTAAACGTAGCAAAAATTAATGATATACAACTGCTGAAAACGGAATACGAACAAAGGTATGATTAACACAATTACAACAGGTGCAAAACTGATACAGACGTAACAGACATTACTGATTAATACTGCTCGAAAACGAATACAATCATAACAAGTGTTATTGTAGTATGACAACTATTAAAAAGAAAACTAAATATGACAAGTATTATTGATTCGATTACTATAGCTGCAGAACAAATGCAAACAAAGCAGGTATCATTGGTACTATTACAACTGCTGTAAAAACTAACACAAACATATCTTTAACACAAACACAACAGCACAAACATAGCAAGAACTGCTGATCATATTACCCCTGCCGCAAAGCCAATAAACTGTAACGAGGAGAATTAGTATGATTACTGGTGCTCTTATGACTTGCAAAAGTCATAGAATCATGTTTCGCTAATGCTAATATGATTACAACTGCTGTAAAACTACTACAAACATGATAATATAAACACAACAACTACTCTTGTACAAGTGCTGTGAAACTAATATAAACACAACAAGCATTGTTCACTTTCTACAACTGCTGCAAAACAAACACAGATTTACAGTATCACTGAATCTATTGCAGGAGCCGTAAGACTAATTCAAACTTAACGCGTTTTACAGATACAATTATTGGTACTGCTGTAAAATTAATTCAAACATGACAAGCATTATCAGTACTATTACAATCACTGTAACACTAATATGAACGTAACAGGCGTTATCGGTATTATTACAAATGCTGTAAAACCAATACAAATATAACAGTCATTACTGGTACAATTACAACCAGTAAAAACATAAAAACGTGAAAAGAATTTCTAGTACAATTACAACTGCAGTAAAACAGATGCAAATATAACAATCATTACTGGTACCATTACAACTGCTGTAAAACTAATACAAATATAGGCTATTTTACTGGTACAATTACAACTTCCACAAACGAATGCAAACCTGACAGCTATCACTGGTACTGCAATAGGCACAGTTAATTCAGGGCCACCCTGATGTGAGGGGTTTGTTCATAACATACTGACTTTACTCAAAAGATTGAGAGTCCACGTATAGAGGGTTCCGTGGTCCAATGATCGGGGCGCTGCCTGCAGAACTGACGGTCGTCAGTTCGAATCACTTTGAAGGATTAAATTTGGGGGGCTTGAAAACCCTTGTCTCTCTCCCCCAGCAGTCAATGAAAACCCCTTGTCTCTCCACCCAGCAGTCAATGAAAACCCCTTGTCTGTCCACCCAGCAGTCAATGAAAACCCCTTGTCTGTCCACCCAGCAGTCAATGAAAACCCCTTGTCTGTCCACCCAGCAGTCAATGGCTTCCTGAGTCAGGTCAGGGAAGGTAAAAGGCAACGGAAGGACAGAGATGGCCTCCGCCTTCCATTCTGCCCTGCCTTAGACACAGTGAACCTCTACAGTTCACCGCCCCTGATGGTGATACACTAAGGGAACTTGAATCTTTTTACTTTGACCATACGTGTGACCATAGCAAAACATGGGCAATGTTTCTGTCCTCTTGATTTGATTACATCTGACCACGAACGTTTATTGTCATCCTGCAAAAGAAAAGCCGTAGTGTCTTGAACAGCGACTTCAGTGATGTGTATCTAGTTACAGACAAGGGAAGCGGGCGTCTCGTGTTGCCCCTGGAAAGTGAAACCTTCCTGCCAGTGTACCGACAGGAGACGTAGAAAGAGCCGTGTGGTATATGAAGCAAACCAACCATGCCACCACACAAAGAGCACTTTGGGAAGCAGACAAAGGAAGGGTGTGACCTGGATCCAGGAACAGACAGGAGTCAGTCATCCGAAGATTACAGACACGTACAACCAGCATCGGGCAGAAAGGAGGAGGAGGGCGGGGGGGGGGGGGGGGGGGGCTGAGACCCCGTTGACACGCTTGACAGCACCAAGACAGAAGCAGGTCTTTGTCATGAATGGAACACGCTGCCCGTTTTCTACCTCAATGAACTGCCAGTTGATCTGCCTGAGGCAAACTTGTACAAAATGCTAGCCACCAGACTATCTGCAAACGTCTGCAAGAGGTCAACTAATGCGGCAGGACGCAGCCGTTCATCCAGTTCTCAGTTTTTACTCAGGCCCACAGGACAGCTTGATGCAGAACACACCAACACTGGACCACAATGGTCGACAGTCCCGTTCACCGAAGAATCGATCCACTTTGTCATTGAGCCATGGTGGGAGGAGAGTGTGGGGACAAGCATGCGAACAATATGTTTATGGAGCTGCACTGAAGCGTGACCCATTGGGCGGAGAGTCAGTATGGTTTGCACAGGTATCAGTCTTCATCGCGTACATGTTAACCACACAGGCCTGCAGTAGGGACATGAGATCTTGCAACCTGTGGCTGTTCCACCTGTTCAAGCAAGCAGGCCGCACGCCAGCCAACAGGACGACACCGCCAGGCTTCATGCCCCAGTGCTCACCGTTTACGTTCAGCAGCAAGATTCAAACTCTCCCATTGCCCATTGCCAACGCATTCTGCCGACTTTTCACCTCTGAACACAGCTGAAATTAAGTGGGCAATGGTGTCCGCAGCAACAACTGCCTGACCAGGTTGACCAGCTGTGGCAATTGCTGGACCAGGGTGGGCGGTAATTCTTCAGAGGCTCATTCACGTGCTGGGCAGCTCTACGCGGCATGCACATGGAACACACACCCGCCATTACAAAAACTGAGGTCACTTTTCAAGACGTCCGGACTGTTGACAATCGGGGTTGTCCCATTCACACGTTCATATGTCTTCTTCCACGACTCGAGTATGGTTTCTGCTTGCTCAAGGCATGCAAGAAGAGCAGTTACGCAAACAAGGTTCCAACAATCAAAATTGAGTGCAGTCCCTTTTATTGGCCCTGTGATATGTGAATTGACCCTCAACTTATTCCACCTAATACATTACAACTGCTGTAAGACTGAAACAACATAAAATATATTACTGGTACTACTACATCTCACAGAGAAACTAATTCTAACATGACAATCAGAATTAATACTAGTACAACTTGTGAAACTGATACAAACATAACAAGTATTACTAGTATCACTTCATCTGCCGTAAAACTAAAGTAAACATAACAAGTATTTCTGGTACAATCGCAACTGCTGTAGGACTGATGCAAATAAACAAGTATTACAGTTACTATTACAACTGCTGTAAAACTAATACAAACTTTTTTTTTGTTTTTGTTTGCTGTCCCAGCCTCTGCGCCACCTCAGAGGCAGTGCACCCACGCCGCTCATTCCGAAACCCTGTCCAAAGCCACAGCCCGGTCGGCCCCCCGCCGCAGCCCCGGCATCGGCAATCCGCAGGGAACAGTCAATGTCAAGTCGTCAAGAGGCAACCCACCGGAGGAGACACTGCACTGCTGCCGAGTCACCTCGGTGGTGTGTTCAGTGGCGCCTGTTCTGATCTTACATACGCAGGACACCACCTACTAAGCCCCCTACTGACGACAATAATTGCTTAGTCGCGGAGCCGGCGTGAGTGAGTTCTCCCTCCGGAGGGCGCCACCACGTTCGTCCAGCGACAGCCCCCATGGACTCACCGATACCGGTGACCCCGACGGAACCAAACCAAGGCCACAGACGTGGAGAGGACATCGAAATTGAGGTGACAATGAGAGCAGGGCATGAAGGACTACAGAATTTGAGACTTTTTTATGCTGATCGATGAGAATGAGGATGATTAAGATGATGCTACAGATTTCCATTTCGGTCTGAGACTACATGACAAGGCTGTACTCTACGCTTCCTTTCATAATATATCCCGGTGTCAACCAGGCCCGAAAGATACAGGCACCTGCAGTGTTGGTCAGGAAATTTGAGCAACACTCTCAGAAACGCATCCATTAAGTGGATGAAACTCGACTGTGTGGTCCCAGTCTTCCCAGCTGAGTCCGCAGCAACTCAACTCTGGGTAGTAGCCGGTCCGGGCAGAAAAAACCACATGACTTCTGATGGGATTCGAACCCATGACCTCCCAGCCGGGAGTCCGCGATGCTAACCACTTCGCCACAGCGGCTGGTCAACTAATACAAACTTAATATGTTACCGGAAAAAATATCACTGTTGCTGCAACAATAATATTCATGACTTTGTCTACTTCTGTCGCTATAGACATTGATGAAGTTGCACATAGTGCAATCTTCACATTATTTCTGAAACAACAGCTCATAAAGCTACCGCTGTTGCTGCTGTTCTCGCTGTTGCAGCAGTATTAAGCTTACATCAAGACTATAAATGTTTTAATATATGTTCAGCTCGGAGGATCTCAGACAAAGAGGGTGCCATAAAACAGCTTTAATTAAATCGTGCTTGCAATCCTGCAATCATGGCGGCCATTATGGCCATCATCAGCGACCAATACTCTGTCAAACCTTTTCAAAACTCCACGTATGACAGACTCAATTCAGCAGACAGAATCACACGAAGGCGAGCACTTTAAATGAATAAAACAAAGGGGCAGCATCTTGGGAAGCCAATCAAGCAGACGGAAGACGGGGAGTCCATAGCTGTGTTTCGAAAAAAAAAAAAAAAAACGCAATTCTCTGCTTTGTGTCTTATGATTGTAGCTGTACGCTAGGCACAGTTGTCGTGCTCTCGCCCAAAATAAGCACTGCCGTCCATGTAAAAAGACCTCCATGCGCTTAGCTTATTGCTTGCTTCCCAAACCTCGACTGAGGAGTAAGGAACATGACTACCATGCCTTGCCTTGTGGCTTTGTTGTGTTTTGTTGCACTGGCACTGTCAAATACAGTACTGTTTAAATCAGCATTACGAAGTTAACACCTAGGCTGGTAGGTTCCCCATAGCAACAGTCACCACAAATGAGCATTCCGTGGAAAGTTCAACAACAAAGTGCGACCGTCAGCAGGTGTGATTGTAATTTCTCTCTCTCTCTCTCTCTCTCTCTCTCTCTCTCTCTGTAGCTTCCATTGTATGGCTTCCGACGAGACCAGCTTTTTCTGCAGCAAGAAAAAACATGAACATTGTCTCCCACACGTCTGTTGGGGATCCCTATGGAGGGTATCACGTCAACTGCAGAAGGCATGCTTGATGTGCCACTGCAGGACATGACGATATCTTCCTACAAAATTGAAGTCAGAGGAAGTCACACTGTCGTCGTCCTCAGGCTGACAACGACTACCGCCCGTTCCCCTGTCCCGCTATCTCAAAGTCCCTGTGCTGTGTATCGCCGAAAGTGTCTCTCCCAGGTAAACATGGCTAAGCGAAGGGCAGAAGTACATAGAAGAAACCAAGAACAGGCAAGTCGGAGTTATTCTTCTCCATCTGGTTTACATTTACCAAGCCTGCCCAACTTGTTCTATAGTAGCAGGTACTAATTATGCAAAAATTGTTTACAAATCAGCTGACGAACATGTAGCACTCAGTGTGTCATTTGCCATACTGTTTCCTTGTCTGCGTGGGGCACAAAACACTGAAAACAGAACTGCCCAGACACTGTGTGGAGCTGGTGCGCAGTTGGTGACAGAGGTCAGTGATGAAAACTGTGCAGTGAAAACAGGTTGAATAATGAGGGTTGGTGTGGAAAATGCCGAAGGATGCAAAACTGAACATGAAAGTGACACTATGGGATTTGTTTCAAATCGATGCAATTGACTGATACAGAGCATAAAGCCAGACTGAATACAAGAAACCCAAACACGTTTGGTATAGACAGCGTACGGCAAAGTGCAGAAACTGACGATGTAGAGGAAAACCGAGAATCTTGTCAATGAAACAACTTGCTGGCAGGTCTGCAGGAAGGAGTTAAAGAACTGGACAGTCTTGTCCGTGTCTGCACAGAAATCAGACGAATCGCCTCCAACTGAAGCAGAGATGTTGATGATGGAAGTCTTCAACAAGGCCCATCTTGACTGTTGTGATGTGGTGTTCTGGTCATATGTGGATTATGTCTATGAGAGCATGAGACGTACAGTCCTACTGTCATTTTCTTGATATGAAATCCATGTCACGATGAACTTTTGTAGACCGGATATCATGGTCGTGCTGTTATTTCCGATACACGTTTTCAATATGTGCCTACGCCCCTTTCCCATTCTCTCCCCTTTCCCATTCTCTCCCACCCCCTCCTAAAACCTCGCCCCGCTCTTTCCCTCCCCCTCCATCTCCTTTACCCAAAAACCTTCATAGCCCCAAGTCCTTTTTTATTTCCTAGATGACATTAAGCAATTCGTGTTCTCTCTCTCTCTCTCTCTCTCTCTCTCTCTCTCTCTCACACACACACACACACACACACACACACACACACACACACACACACACACACGCACAAACACACGCGCGCGTGCGCGCGCGCGCGCAGGGAGTGGAACGCTTCACTTAAGGGACAGACAGAGGCAGAGTAGGAAAAACAGAGAGAAAAATAAAATGACAGTGAGGACGGGGAAGAGAAAGTAGTGAGAAAGTGGGACATGCTGTAGAAAGTGGGACATGCTGTAGAAAGTGGGACATGCTGTAGAAAGTGGGACATGCTGTAGAAAAGGGGGAAAGACTTCAAGGAAGGGAGACAAAGGAGATAAAAGAGATTGAAACAATGTGGAGAGAGGTAGGAGAAAAGAAGGGTGTGTGTGTGTGTGTGTGTGTGTGTGTGTGTGTGTGGTGGGGGGGGGGGGGGGGGGGGGGGGGGGGAGATTCAAGGAGATAAGGTGGGGTATGGAAGTGGGGGTAGAGTTGTGAGGAAAAGGTGATTGGAAAGGACGAATATACAGACACAAAAGGAGAAAAAGACAGACGGACACTAAACAACAAAAAGTCCAGCTCTCACCTGCTATGCAAACGAGACCTGTATTCACCGCCCCTGTCATGGCGACCATGGTGACGGACTCTGGCTGAAATTGGTTGAGGAGCCCCGTGTGCAGGATGCCCACAGAGTAGACCAGTGCCCCTGCCAGAAAGTGGCTGCCAAGGGAGGCCAGCAGCACCACCCAGGCCCAGCCCCTGTCCACCGGTGCTTCCCTCGTTTGGTCATCTGGACCCTGGACAAAGAAAACAGAAACATCAGGATGGGTGTACCAGCCTATTGTGTTGTTTCCATGGCTCTGATCACCTTAAACTAATACTGACTAATGGCAGCGGAAAGTGTTCAAATTCTCTGCAGAGAAGTCGGGAATACGATATGTAGGATTTTCAGGTAAAGAAATAAATTGCAATCTTTTAATTCTGCCTTGTTCTTACCTTTCTCTTCCCTCATCTCTGTCTCCCTCTCCTTCCAAACCTTACTCCTCCCTACCCTCACCTTTTAGAAAGCATTTTAATGACTCGGAGAGGTCGGGAAAGGGGCCTTCACCAACAAACAGCTGACAACAGAATAGTTTACACACGTCCTTTGTTCAAAAGAAAACAACAAAGTGGACGCAGTATTTGTGCCTTAGTAAGTCAATGTTGAAGTCCATTACTTTTTTCTATCCACCATTCCTTTCCCGACTTCAAATCGAATGTGAATCACCCCCCCCCCCCCCCCCCCCCACACACAAACACACACACCCCTTATACGATTGGCCTGTAGTTAGCTGCCACTGGATCTCTCTCTCTCTCTCTCTCTCTCTCTCTCTCTCTCTCTGTGTGTGTGTGTGTGTGTGTGTGTGTGTGTGTGTGTGTGTGTGTGTGTGTATTGAAACATTCGGTTAACCATCCATATGAATATTTCGGTTAACTATCTATATGAATTATTCGGTTAACTATCTAAAATGAATTATTCGGTTATTTATCTACATGATTATTCGGTTAATTAGCTATATGAATTATTCGGTTTAATAATGCACACCATCCTTCGTGTCATGTACCAAAGCTGACTCACACCAGTGAATGCAATCAGAGCAAGGGCCCTGAATACGATGCAACGCCTCTGGGAACTCAAGCTGGAGTTTCTGACACGCCGCTACCCTAGTGCGCTCACCGCACCCCTCTACAACACAACCGGACAGGGCTGCACAACCGTTTTTAACGACAATTACAACAGTATCTGTCTGTTGTTGCAGTAGTTGATGCTGGGGGCGTTGCAGTCGTTGTTGTTGGGGGTGTTGCAGTAGTTGTTGTTTGGGGGTGGGGTCAGGTCTGCCGACGACAGCCGTACACAGGCTGTGCCAGTCTGGAACTTGTCCCATGCGCAGACTGCGGCAGCACAGCCAGTTCCACGTACTGGATGCAGTTGCACTGTTCAAAGCTTTCACACGGGATTCCAAACAAAACAAGGAATGACGCAGTTGCTTTCTTCATGGGAAACTCATTCAGGGAATCTTTGCTGCAGCCGTGAGACTCAACAGAAAGAATTTTGCCATCCTGGCACGCAGGGAGTATTCATGTGTGATGGGTAATAAGGGAGTATTCATGTGTGATGGGAAATAAGGGACTATTCATGTGATGGTAAATAAGGGAGTATTCATGTGTGATCGGTAATAAGGGAGTATTCAAGTGTGATGGGTAATAAGGGAGTATTCATGTATGATAGGTAATAAGGGAGTATTCATGTGTGATGGGTAATAAGGAGTATATTCATGTGTGATGGGTAATAAGGGAGTATTCTTGTATGAGGAGGAGCAATTCAGCAAACTTTCAAAAATCTGAACATCATCCATCTTCTTTTTATAAAAGGTTCATATAAAATGCTTGGTTTATATAAAATACTTCGTTGATATAAAATGCTTGCACAAAAATGGAGCTCAGTCGCTCATTCACTATTCAAAATGTACGTTCCAGCGAGAGTTCTGGACTGTCCGCGTGTCCTGGGCGATTGCCTCAACCCACTGTGCTGACAGGGTACTGCCTCTCCTGGCCTGGGGGGGGGGGGGGGGGGGGGGGCGGCAGACTGACCACTGACCACTGAGCATCTTTACACCCTCACCGAACGCTCTACCCTGCCTGGGTGTACGGGTATTCACTGAACACTAACGTTACTTTTCACAGAAATGTTTTTTGCCCACTTATTTACAAAAACGGGTCACGGCGGGAAAAGGAAAAAAAAAAAAAAAAACACGAATGCCTTTTTAAAAATTCAGTTTGGCGAACAATTTTTGAGTTATATAGAAGCGATTTCCAAAACAAAATAGATAGCAAGTTGTACGCAATTTCGAAGTCACAGTGTTGAGTCCCATCATAGACTAACTCTCTGCTGACTCTCCTGCCTGGGTGATCGGGGACTACCATAAGGTACGGGATGTTGTCACTAGCGGGCGCCCGACTGACTGCCCGACAGTTTTATTCCAGCAAGCGGGGTGTGTTTCGGAACTCCACGCATTTCGGTTGTGCAATCGCGGGGCTCTAAAACTTGGTCCAGATTACGGATTAGATTAAATAGAATGGGACCACAACAAAGACCTTTTTTTGGCCGACGACAAAGTCCAATGTCAATGGTGGGATGGGAGGGGGGAGGGGGACAGACTTTGTGAGGAGGAAAATGACTGAGAACATTAATTTGTTAAACGGAGAGAGAGAGAGAGAGATGGGGGGGGGGGGGGGGGGGGGGGAGAGAGAGAGAGAGAGAGAGGGGGGAGGGAGGGAGAGAGAACTCTAAACTCTGAATGTTTTAATGAATAGGTCATTGGCCCATGTCTTAAAGGGCTGTCACAAAGCATATATAGCAATAGATTTATTGGACATATGGCATGAATAACAAGTGTTGTACTCAAATTCCAAACATTTCACCCTTGGTTCAAAATGCTGTGGCGCATCTTCAAAGCCTTGTCAAGAAAAAGTGCAAGGCGTACATTCAAGAGAGAGAGAGAGAGAGAGAGAGAGAGAGAGAGAGATATATATATATATATATATATATGTGTGTGTGTGTGTGTGTGTGTGTGTGTGTGTGTGTGTGTGTGTTGCAACTTGCAGCAAGGTTACACCCAAAACAGACACACCTTTTTACAATGGCTGCCTGCCTCCGGCAGATCGTCAACATTCACTGGCCAGATAAGATCAGTAACACTGAGCAGTGAGAGAGGACTGAAAAAAAACGAGATAACGGCGCTGGACTGGGCCTTCAGTGTGCCAACCAGGTTACCACTGTACAAAACAGTCTCGGGCCTTCAGTGTGCCTACCAGGTTACCACTGTACAAAACAGTCTAGGGCCTTCAGTGTGCCAACCAGGTTACTGCTGTACAAAAAACAGTCTCACCTGGAAGCCCCTGGCCACAGAGAGGCTGCCCTGACTGTGGCAGCTGGAAGCCCCTGGCCACAGAGAGGCTGCCCTGACTGTGGCAGCTGGAAGGCCCTGGCCACAGAGAGGCTGCCCTGACTGTGGGACCTGGAAGGCCCTGAACACAGAGAGGCTGCCCTGACTGTGGGACCTGGAAGCCCCTGGCCACAGAGAGGCTGCCCTGACTGTGGCAGCTGGAAGGCCCTGCCACAGAGAGGCTGCCTGACTGTGGCAGCTGGAAGGGCCCCTGGCCACAGAGAGGCTGCCCCTGACTGTGGCGCCGGGCCTGGAGACACAAGTCATCAGATGGACCGCACCGGGAAAGGAAGGGCCGCGACAGGACCGTGTGGGCAACGGGGTCATGGCAGTCCCGGGCCTGGGGGGTGACGGGCAAGCAGAGAGTATGCACGTGTGAGGGGCAACAAGGGAGTATTCATGTGTGAGGGACAATAAAGGAGTATTCATGTGTAAGGGGTAATAAGGGAGTATGCATGTGTGAGGGGACAATAAGGGAGTATTCATGTGTGAGGGGCAATAAGGGAGCATTCATGTGTGACGGGCAATACAGGAGTATTGATATGTGAGGGGCAATAAGGGAGTATTCATGTGTGAGGGGGTAATACGGAGTATTCATACCGTATGAATGGCGCTAAGAATTAAAAAAAAAAACAGTCTCACCACTAATTAGCCTTCAGCAACCTGAGTTGCAACCAGTCCCAAACCAACGAAAACCGGTGAACTCACCACTGCTTGTTTTGTCATACTGTAAGCACGCACGCACGCACCCCCCCCCCCCCCCCCCACACACACACACACACACAGTAGCCAGAGTGACACACACCACTAAATGGCTCTAAACTAATTTATTGATAAAATGTGATTTTTTTTTTCAACATATGGTTAATGTCCATGGCAATAATAATGTTAATAAATCAAAGCTTTAACAAAAAACACTGACTGTGACAATATTTATCATCTTTTTTTCTCAAATATCACACACATACAATGCAATCACATTAATGACCACACATACATGCATGTCAGACACTACCCCACACACACCATTGACTACCTCTAACACTAAACTGAGTAATTAATAAGGCTTTTTCAAATTGTGTTTAACATCAATCACAAAGATTATAAAACCATTATTTCTAATAAATCAAATTTAATAAAAGATGTACTGCAATATTTTCCCCCTCAAATATCTCTCTCTCTCTCACACACACACACGCGCGCGCGCGCGCGCGCGCACAAACAGACTCTCTGTCTCTCTCTTTCTCTGTCACACAGTGACACACACAGTACACACAGTACACACACACACACACACACACACACACACGCACGCACACACACACACACACACACACACACACACACACACACACACACACACACACACATGATTGAAGAATAAAATGAGTGGATAAATGGATAACTCAGCATGCATATCAATCAGGAATAAACATGCAAATAAAAAAAAAATGATTTGAGCAGCAAAACAAAAGCTCTGAACAAAAGAGTACGAGTATTTTTAAGGCTTAGCATGACTTGCATTGTGGCAATTGTCAAATCAACTGTAAGTCGTTCATTCCACTCACTCCCTCTCTACCAGTGTCCAATTCTTTCTCTCCTTTCTTTCTCAAAAGCTAAAATTTCAATGAAACGGTAGTGTGAGTGAACTGGTGTACTTGCATGTCACAAACAAAGAAGTTCTGAATTGTCCACTTGCAATTTTCTCTGCCTTCAAAAACCTCTCTCTCTCTCTCTCTCTCTCTCAAACATGCCAAAAGCACAAGTGTTCCCATGTAGATCTACTTCTTGCACTCTTTCATGTTGAGGAAGCGATCACAAGCAGCACCAACATCAAATTCCCCCATTGCCTTTGCATGCATCTTCAGCATCATGAGGCGGGTAACCCTATCTTCATCCAGACGGCTGCGCCTGTCAGTCTTGATGAGATTTTGCACACTGAAGCCCCGTTCAGCTGGCACACTGCTGACAGGATGACTAAAGCGCCGTTTATACAGAGCGCGAACGCGAACGCGAAAGCGAACGCGGTTTTTCGTCCTGGAATATTTTAGTCATTTATAGAGGAACCGTTCAAATAGAGTGCGAACGCGAACGCGAACAAATTTTTGTTCGCGCGAAACGACCGCCTTGATTGCCCCCAGAGCGAATTTTCTCAGAAGGTCGCGCGGCTTTTTTGCTATCAACCAATCAGCAGGTACTTCCCTTGCATCATTTCCACAAATAGAAACTTGTACGCCTGACCGTTCCAAGAAAAAGCTAGGCACTAGCGTCAGTCTACTTTGCTTGTGAAGTTTGGAGAAGAATGGACAAGACAATGGACAAGACAGAAGCCATGATTCTTGAAATTGAGAAGAATCATGTACTGTATGACAAAGCAGACAAAAATTACAAAGACATCATGAAAAAAAGAGACATATGGAAAGCAATTGGACAGAAAGTCGGACTGACAGGTATGTGATTGAAATTAATTTGATTTTACCTGTTTCAACAATGTTATGGAACTGTAAAAAAAAAATAAATGTCTGCACGACTTTATTAATTAAACACGTTTTAACTTTCATGTCAGCAGTCTTCATAATGACACCATTTTAGCTCTGACAGAAATAAATAATGGAATTATGACAAAAATTTTATCTCTCACAGCAAGAAAATGACGAGCAGCCTCGAAAGCCGTCGACGGTTTTCCGCGTTCGGGTTCGTGCTCTATTTGAATGGCAAAACTGCTCAAAAGTCGCGTTCGCGTTCGTGTTCGCGTTGGACGCGTTCGCGTTCGCGCTCTGTATAAACGGACCCTAAAGCGATCTTGGCCAGCGCAGCGAAGTCGGGAAACATCTGTGCAAAGTTCTTGGTAACAAGACGGCATGACACGGCAAAGCTGTCATCACCACCGTAGCCACTCAGAGTTCGCTTGAAAGCAGTGAAATCACCACGTGCACGGGGACCGTTGACTGTCGCTGCGAAGTGCCGGGTCAACAAGGTCAGTTCTGTTGTTGCGTAATCGTCCAGCAGATCAGCAAGCTCGGCTGGAGGGTACCTCTGCTGTCCAAAACCTTCGCCAAGGCAGACACAACATTCAGTGGTTCAAGTGGAAAGCGGCCGTCCAGCGAGTCTATTAGCCCTTGAATGAACGATTCACGCACTTGCACATACGCTGGGGCACGTTCAGTATGCGTGAGCTGAATGTTCTGAAATGAAGTCTCTCCATTTTCTGTGAAAGCTGCGAAAAATCCCTCTTCCTTTTCACCTCTTGCGTGCAACAGTCTTTGCAGACTAACTTTTGTGCTCTCCACAACAGGCTGGATCATGGCAAGGTTGACCGTTTCATTTTGGAAAGTCAAGTTTAATTTCTCCATCACTGGAATGACGTCACAGAGCATGTAAGTCATGGCCACAAAAGGGAAGGTCTTAATCTTCTTGCTTAAATTCCCTGCTGCAGTCAGTGCGTTTCTGTTGGTCTCTTCCTCTAGTTCCAGAGCAAGGGCTGGATAGATGCTCTGCACTGCTTTAACTGCTTTTCCCAAGCTGAGCCAACGCACACTGATGGGGTGCTTCAATGAGAGGTAATCAGAGTCATCAAGAGCATCACACATCTCTTTCAGGCGATGGGTCCTGTCTCCTGAGGCCCTATACAGTTTGTACATCAGCTGCAGGGATCGTCTGTACTCTGCTACCGACTCCACGCCTTCAGTGGCCTCCTTAGTGGCTGGAGCCACACGATGTGCAGCACAGTGCATGTGCACAAGTGCTGGCTGCTTTTCTTTTAGCTTCACTCCTACTCCGTTGTGTCTGCCTGTCATCGCTGAGGCACCATCAGACCCTAGGCCCACCACTCTGTCAGCAATGTCCCGTTCCTTCAACACCTCCTCCAGCTTATTGAACACTCAGCAGTTCCATTGTCAATGGTGTAGTTCCCCAGGAAGAGGTTTTCAACATCACCACTGTTCTCACAACGAGCATACAGAATAAGTTTCTTGTCAAGGGTGCAGTTCAGCGTTTCAACAATGATCACCCCAACAAAATCACTTTGGTCCAACTTCTTTTTCAGCTCAGCCTTAGTCACATCTGCTAAGCACTTTTCCATTTCGGCCACGGGACTATGATGCGTATACATTTCTCCAACTTTCAAACCATTACTCTTCTGCAGCTCCATCAAGTGAGGAAAGTGACTGGCAGGCATGTTGTGCTTAGCCAGGCAGAGGGACAGTACGAATCTGTATTTGGAGACACTCTCTTTCCTTGCCGAGTTTGCGGCTTCCGAGTGTGGGGTCATAGATGATTCTCCCAGCAATGTTTGGACTGCCACTTTATGTGAGGCACATCTGGAATGGTCCTCCAGCGCTGAATGCTGAAAGTTTCTTGAGCCACGAGTAAACCCATTCCTTTGTCGTGTTTTGATGCACACAGTACAGAACATAGTCCTGGTCTCATCTGTACTAAGCCAGGCAAAATCCTTTCTCCATTGTTCTCGAAAAGAATCATGCTTTGCTTTTTTCTGTCACTGTTTTTCACTGCCTGGCTGGGATGAATCACTCAGAGAACGCTCTTCACACACTGTGCCTGGTGGCTCGAGATCTTCACTTGAAGGTCGAGTTGACGGAAGATTTTCAGCTTTGTCCGAGTCTGATCCTCGTTTTAAGAAAGAAAAGATCGACCTCTGTCGACCCCCCCCCCCCCCCCCCCCCCCCCCCCCCCCCTTATCCATCCATCGTACGTTGTAGATCAGTAGCACTAGATCTATATTCTTAAGGTGTACAAACTTGAATAAAAAAGAACGAACAATGAACAGAAGGCTTATGACGCGTAAATTTTTCAACAATACAGTGTTGTTTACGATCTGGCTGGGCCTGTATCAAGCAGTACCAAGAAGCCTAAACTGGAAGGAGTTACTACTTGTTAGCTTTCAAAGGCTGTGAATATTATAACTGGCCTCAGTCAGCTGCGGAATGATGAACGCTCTTTAGGCCTGTGCTTGCCTTTTGAGCGATGACAAACTGTACACATCTGGCATACGTCACACTGCCGGTACTGCAGAGCCGTATAGAAAGCAGTAGGCTACATGAGGCGTGCACGTGCTTGGGCCAATCTATTTTATTTGTAAACAGAGATCCCCATGCCTGGCGAAGTTGCGACTAACCGAGAAATGGCTGACCTTGACTCACTAGAGACTTGCGGTCATGAGAAAACGTGGGTTAGTACACAAGCAGCAAGAGGGCGGACAAGTTTTGTTACCGGTACCGGCAGAAGATTATCGGTCCGTGAGACCGACGGCTCAAATTTTTTTTTTGTATACGGCTTTCACAATCGGTATTTTACCGGTATATATCGGTAATTGCGATCCCTGTAATATCTTCCCTGACTTCTCACAGAACACATCTGTACTTTATGATTTCAGTAAAGACGGAAGACAAGTGGCTTACTGATACAGAGAGAGAGAGAGAGAGAGAGAGAGAGAGGGGGGGGGGGAGGATTGGGAAAGGGGACGATGGAGGTGGTAAAAACCAAGTTTGGGAGCTGGAGGTAGATGGGGAGTGAGTGATGAAATGAAAAGGGTAAAGGACAGAAAAGGAAATAAAGAAAGGGGAGAGAAACACACTGAACACGACGTGCTACACACAGGCCGGGGGCTGGGACAATCGCTGGTTTTCATCTTTGATGTAAGAGATTCATGTGAGCGGCTGACTGGGAAAGAGTACATCACCAGCTGAGCAATGGTGGTTTGCACAGCTTCGAAGCAGTTTGTTTTCAGAAACTTGTGTAATGGTGGTCACTCATCTGAAAGGCTCGCATTTTGTCTCGCATCAGTGTATGATTTTCATCTTTTTAATTCATAGATCTTGACAAATCTTAAAAAGTGTTTGAAATCACTCTCCCAAACACACACGGACAAAAATCAGAAGACAAAACAACGCGTTTCGACCTCTCAGGTCTTCTTCAGGCAAGATAAGCAACACTCAGGACGACGAAAATTACGATGAAGAACGAGCACTTGTTGAGCTTATAGCTCTTGTTTATATTATATTTACAAAAATTTGAGGAATTTATTAACCAGTGTTTGGTGTGTCTCCCTCCCCCCCCCCCCCCCCCCCCCCCTCTCTGAAAATCAAGCATTATATAAATATTACAGGATATAAAATCATGGTGGATTTGTGACATGAAGAGGCTGACAGCTGACAGTGGTGTACACTGTGTGAACAGAATCAGCAGAGCTGACTGAAGATGCCGGCGGTTCAACCTGGACCAGGGCGCTCTCTGACACATCGGCATTTCCCAGCTGCACTGTCTGTAGGTGTTCCAGAATGTCACCTCCTGTCTCACTCCCTTTGGTGACGTCGCAACGGCGAAGTCTGCTTGGAACTGGACCACTTAAAGTTGGCGTACTCATTCATTTAGGCATTCTTGACAAGTTTCATGATGTTATTGCCATGTTCTTAAGTGTTCTTTCATCATGCAAACAAGAAAAAGAGTTAATGTGTTCTCATGTATAATCATGTTAATTTCTAAAGTTTCTCAAACTTTGTTGCTGTTCTTCTTTTTCGACCTGCTGTTTATCATGTCATAACAATAAGACAGCTTTGAGAACCATTTTTCAATAGTCTTTTGAGATTTCGGTATTTTTCAACTACTTGTTGTTGTTGCTGGTGGTGGTGGTGGTGGTGTCGGCTGCTCGGTTGATTTATTAGTTCATTGGGATATGATTTGGTTTGCTTTTGTGAGCTTTGCCCTCTCGTATTATGAATTATCTGATTTCGAGTAAAAGCGTGTGGTGTGCTATGCATTTCGCATGATGAGTGACGATGAAGGAAAAAATTGGGAGGGGTGAGGAAGGGGAGGAGTGTGTGATTTGGGAGATGAGTGATGGCGCTTGTGCAATGATGGGAGATGGACACACACGCACACACACACACACACACACGCTGGCACGCACGCTCGCACGCATATTATCCTCTGTGTGTGTGTGTGTGTGTGTGTGCGCGCGCGCGCGCGCGCGCGTGTGCGTGCGTGCGTGCATGCGTGCGTGCGTGCGTGTTTGTGAAAATATGCCCAAACTGAAAGGCCCTGACAGTGCCGGGGTGGATGGGGTGTACACATGATATCAAAGCGCACCGGATCGGCAAACTGAGAAACAAACCGAAATGAGGACAATGTGGAACAGCTACTCAGTTCCTATCCCACCTGGCTGGTGGCCTCTCACTGGTCCGGGCACTGTAACCTGCATGTCGGTGCATGCCTGCGTACTGCACGAGTTCATGTGGCCTTCAAAAAGAAACAGTAAATAGATGTGTTTTTAATGCTAGACAGCAGGCTCTCCATGACGATCACTTTGCACGTTCCTACACTGCAGCTGAGCTTCGACTGGTTCCGCCTGTGACCGCCCGGTGACCCAGTCAGGTCAACACTGTAAGTTACCAACACAAAACACCGTGCACAGCCGCTGCCTCAGCAGATTTTTTTTTTCCATGGAGCTTTTTACTGGGCAGAAAAAGCAGTAAAGAAATTCTTGACGTATTTCATACAACGTGGGCACCTTGGCTGATGTCAGCCAGTTTCCTGCATTTCAAGTTGCCGCCATGTGCTGCGTGGACAGTTAAAACTTCAGGTGCCCAGAAAGAGAGTGAGAATAGCGATCAGGTGCCCGAAAAGAGAGTGAGAGTAGTGATCAGGTGCCAGAAAGAGTGAGAATAGCGATGAGGTGCCCGGAAAGAGAGTGAGAAATAGCGATCAGGTGCCCGGAAAGAGTGAGAATAGCGATAAGGTGCCCAGAAAGAGTGAGAATAGCGATCGTATTATCCACCAAACACAGGATATTGTTGCTTAGGGTGCATGGGGGAGGGGGGAAGGGGGGATGTGTACACACAAATGTCCCCTTGTAATTTCTAACCTTTAAACAAAGCATGCAACTTCGATATAGTAAAGATTTCTAGCATTTCAGATGGCAAGAAGCGGAATCAGAGTACGCTGCTCACATTTCCTCTTCATCATAGTTGTCACACACACACACACACACACACACACACACACACACACACATGGCATACATACATGCATACAGATAGAGAGACTGGGGATCAGGGAACAGCTCTGTGTGCCCATCTGAGAGGTGCAGTACGTACTTGTTCGACATGGCTGCGTCCTTGTTGTTTCACGAGCATGCAGCCAGGGACTGGGTACACGGCAGTTCAGGGCTCCCCACCCCTCACACCGCCTGGATCAGCTGGCCTCGGTGCCAACCTCGCCGCCCGGACACTGTCCACTTCAGTAACGGCAACTTAATGTGCCAGGCCCGATTCGCTCAGCTTTATAAACAGGTCAAGCTAAGCGTGGCGTGCAGCAACACACACAGATTGCGATGTGCAGCGGCGGCCCGCTCACGGCGCTCAGCTCTAACACTGCCACGCGCGCAACGACACGCTGGATACACTGTGTGTCGGAGGAACACGCATCGGAGTGGGTATGGGAACTGACTGGCTTCAAAAATCACATAACAGTCGGTTTGTTCCCAAGAAAACTAACCTTGTTCAAGAAAACAGGTGATCATTATTGTTTTGATGTAAAAGCAGTTTTTGCATAAAACAGTCATTCTTGCTGATGTTCCACTAATTTTCGTTATGACACATAAACAGTGAGCATGATGCGTGAAAACAGACATTAACGACTGATCAATCCAGGTAACTTGGGGCTCAGCAAAAACATCACTGCCACCGGCGTGCGGACTTTAGATCCTTAACAGACCTGCTGTGTCGTGCTCAAGGCCGGAAAGAACTGCCCGACTGACCGTAACTGACAGTTCACTCACTACGGCATTTAAGGCTCATTGGGTGGTTTTCTGTCTTTTGACTTATCATCTGTTTTCTTACCGCGTCGAAACCAAAGAAATGAAGTCATAATTACGAGAAGATTTTGTCTTCATGCCGTAGCTAGTGTTCGGAGTTACTGTTGTTAGGCAACATAGTAATAGCCTTTATATGATCATGAATATTCTCGCCGCTGCCTCCGCTTGTGACCTTTGAGTTTTGTACCGTGTGGAAGCCTGTTAAATAAGGATTTATGGAGAGGTAGATGTATGTCCTTTACAGGAAAATGTAGAACATTATGGACCAGCAGTCGTGTCAAAATACACATCTACCCTCCGCTGTACTCTGAAGAATGGTGTGGGATAAAGATTCATGACCAAAAAACGTGTCTTCCTGAAGCACTGTATTCTGTAGGATGCACCAGGACAGAGTCATGGAATATATATCCACCTTCCACTGCACTCTGTAGGACGGGCCAGGACAGAGTCAGGGTGGAATGTATGTCCACCTTCCACTGCACTCTGTAGGACGGGCCAGGACAGAGTCATGTGGGATATATGTCCACCTTCCACTGTACTCTGTAGAATGGGCCAGGACAGAGTCATGGTGTTACATATGTCCACCTTCCACGTTATCCTGTGGCATGGGGTTGGACAGGGAGTGGCGGTGGAATACGTGTCCATCTTCCACTGTACTCTGTAGAATGAGTGTGGATATGGAATCATGGTGGGATAGACGATCATCTCCTACTGGTCCCTGTAGAATGGACTTGGACAGGGAGTCATGACGAGGTACATGCCCCCCTCCCCCTCCATTGTACGAGGTACTTGCCCCCCTCCCCCTCCATTGCACCTTGTTGGTTTGAAGAGGGAGCCATATTGAGGGACGTGTTCACCTTCTACCATACCCTGTAGAATGGGATGGTCTTGGTCAGGGAGTCATAGTGGGTCACATGTCTGCCTTACACTGCCCCCTGTAGGGTGGTCTTGGTCAGGGGGTCATAATGGGTCACATGTCCGCCTTACACTGCCCCCCCTGTAGGGTGTCTTGGTCAGGGAGTCATAGTGGGTCACATGTCCGCCATACACTGCCCCCTGTAGGGGTGTCTTGGTCAGGGAGTCATAGTGGGTCACACATGTCCGCCATACACTGCCCCCTGTAGGGTGGTCTTGGACAGGGGGTCATAATGGGTCACATGTCCGCCATACACTGCCCCCTGTAGGGTGGTCTTGGACAGGGGGTCATAATGGGTCACATGTCCACCTTACACTGCCCCCTGTAGGGTGGTCTTGGACAGGGGGTCATAATGGGTCACATGTCCGTCATACACTGCCCCCTGTAAGGTGGTCTTGGACAGTGGGTCATAATGGGTCACATGTCCACCTTACACTGCCCCCGTAAGATTGGCTTGGACAGGTGGTCATGATGTGATATGCACCAATATCAGGCAAACTTACACTGCTTGATAACTGTCCAACAGTTTTGGTGGGCAGGCGTCAGTGTTGACAGTGAAATAAATGACATCTGCCTTCTGCCATCACATCCATTTAGTCACAGGGTGACCAACTATCCACTACTTCATGGAAATTGTGTGTGTGTGTGTGTGTGTGTGTGTGTGTGTGTGTGTGTGTGTGTGTGTGTGTGTGAATTTTCCAGATTAAGGAAATCTCCAAATGGGATTTACAAGATGTCCCACCTCGCGACTTACGAGCCCGCTGGTTGAATTCGACAGGAGTGGAGAACAAAGGAACTTGACAAGAACCAGTCATTGGGGCTTCAGGCAGCTGTTGGAGACATGGTCTTCCCTGATCTGAAACAGTCAGAACTCTGCCTTTGGAAGGTATGTCCCTGGAATTAGTAGAATGGTCTACTTTTTTAACCGTGTGACGAACTAAACGCATGCGGACAAACCCAACATAATTTTTAGATGTGTATGATGCGTGATGTGTGATGTGTGTGTATGTGTACCAAAAGAGGGTAAGTTGAAGAAAAAAAACAGAAGGCAAAGAAATGAGAGATAAAACAGAAGATAGACGACCCAACGGCACAGTGAGTGTTTTGTAGACAGACACGTGAACTAGCTAACAGGCAGAGGGCAAAACAACAGCTGTGACGGACACTTGCGACGATACGCAACGCTGTGGCCTCGAGTTTGCGTGGCAGGGGGCTGTTCGGTAGCTGAATCGTAGACTGACGACAGTTTGTTTTCCTCTGCCCTCTATGTTTTACGACGACAATGTCATTTCTTCCACAGCAGCATTGAGTGTGGCTTCTAAAGTGGAAGGGAGACCTTCAGCAGGCATGCTGGACGACTTACAGTTGATACAAGTAGAAATTTATGTATGTGTATATATATATATATATATATATATATATATATATATATATATTGTTATTATAAATATAAATATATATATATATATATCAGAAGGTATGGTAAAGAGAGAGAGAGAGAGAGAGAGAGAGAGAGAGAGAGAGAGAGAGAGAGAGAGAGATATGAATAAATGATTTAATGAGGTAACTTACACAGCCCATTCTCATGCAGGGGTTATGGTGGGGGTGGGGGGCTGTTGAAAATCGAAATCAAGGAATAAACATGAACAATCAATGTCACAAAACAACATCGTGATGAGGAAACCAAATCACAGAAGCTAGTAACAAACATCAAATACCGATGTGGTTGTCATTTTGAATATCAAAAAGTTTATTAACAGTAATTAACATTTCCGTTCTCCACAGCTGAACTGCTGCTGGAAGTCAATTGGACATTTTCTGTGTTAGTAAAAATGAACGCTGTCCATGTTTCTTATCATTTCCTGTAGGTACTCCATAATGTCACTGACAGTCACGTTCTCTGGAGGGTTGTTCTGTGTTGTTCACTCACTGGAGGCCTGTCCTGATCACAAACCACATCACAGCATTCATCAACACAGTCAGCACTTGGCTTCACTGATCCAAAATGCCAACATCGACACTTCAGCTTGCGCTACTGTCACTGATTCTAGGTCAGTCTGCTCCAAGTCATCGCTGTCTGCTTGTGCTGTGCCGTGTTTCTTCTGCAGGCTGGGTTACAGATGGAGGGAGATGGTTATCACTCTTACAAATCTCATCACATGCAGCAGGACTGTCGCTGGTTCAGTCTACGCTGTAAAATAAACTAGGTGGTGTGGGCAAAAATAAAGCGGACGGAGAAACACACATTTCCACTTGCCTTTTTCTTTTGATAGATAGTTTCTGCAGCTCTCTGCTCTGTGCCTGTCCTGTTCAGCTGTGACGGGCACTTGCGGCGATACGCCACGCTGTGGCCTGGAGTCTGCATGGCAGGGGGCTGCTCGGTAGTTGTAGTGAATCGTAGAATGACGACTGTTTCTTTTCCTCTGCCCTCTATGTTGTACGACGACAATATCATTTCTTCTACGGCAGCGTTGAGTGTGGCTTCTAAAGTGGATGGGAGACCTTCAGCAGGCATGCTGGACGACTTACAGTTGACAGAAGTAGAAATTTATCGGAGCGGCTGAAAGAAGTCTTGCCAAGTCTTGCCGGGAGCCGGACAAGGGAGGCTCAGAGAGAGAGAGAGAGAGAGAGAGAGAGAGAGAGAGAATGACATCTGAAGTTATCGGCCCTCAAAAAGGATCAAGCTGGGAAAATATACAGAGTTAAAAAAGGAGGGGTACATGAAGACAGAGATGTACTGTTAGAAACTTGTAGATTTGAAAATATGAAATGAGTAACCGTCACAAGTTTTAATAACCCGCAGGCACAAAGTGGAATGAAAAAAAAAAACTATACAGGCCCAATCCACGGTCGTTGTAACGGTCACCAAGAGGATAGAAAAGCCCAGGAGTGTCCGAAATGGTGCCAGTCGATCCGTATTTCAGAGTACTGGTATAGTGACGACCTTGCTGGAGAATGCCGTTCACACCTTGGTTAGGGGGCTTGCATGCCAAGGGCGGATGAAAGCAGAATGACGTGTATGGTTCCCTCACGTTGACAGCTGACTGTAAGCTAACAGTGACGCAAACTCCCTTGCCGATGTAGCCTGCTCATTACAGCCGTGCGCATGGCACGTGCTGCCCGTCACAGAGCCAGCTCCAGCTAGCGCGCGCCTTCAGTAAAATGTACACGCGCGGGAAGATGCTGTTTATTGTACTCTACTGCGGGCGGGCAGGCTTCCCCTCTCCCCCCTCCCCCCTCCGCTTCCTCTCTCTCTCTCTCTCTCTCTCTCTCTCTCTCTCTGTGGGGATATACAAGGTACGCGAAGTGAAGTCATGTTGCATATGCTCTGCCCTTCTTCGTCGTTTTGTCCAGTTAGAAGGCAAATGTCACCGGTAGGTTGTTCATAGACTGTGTCAGCGTGCCATGCCTTCGGATGACCTCAGCTTCAGACTGATGTGTGGTACATTCGCGGCTGTATATGCACAATGTATGTCAGAGCAGGCAAACGTTAAGGCCACCGTGAGTTGTGTCAATAGTGAAGATGAAGACAATGACAGACGGTGGCACCCTAGGACTGTCACTCTCCCTACTTTTCTATGGACATTTGTTGCGGCGACCTGGAGCTGAACCGAGAACCTGGCTTTAGGGATAACTTGCGTCAGGCCCGCCTCGGCAGTGGAGGTTGTGCACGACCAGCCTGCGTCGTTGGTCATGGAGCTCCCCCTGGTGCATCTACGCTTCCGTCGGACTCCTCCATAAAAGACGTGATGGCTCTCCTGAAGGATGTACTGGGCTCCCTGGATTGTCTTCACTGTAAAGTTGACCACCTGTATGACGAGCTGTAAGGTTGACCACCTGTATGACGAACTGTAAGGTTGACCACCTGTATGACGAACTGTAAGTTTGACCACCTGTATGACGAACTGTAAGTTTGACCACCTGTATGACGAACAGTAAGGTTGACCACCTGTATGACGAACTGTAAGGTTGACCACCTGTATGACGAACTGAAGGACTTGAAAGATGTGCACAATCCTTTGCAGGGTGATGTGTTCCGCTCTGAGACAAACAATTTCTGACCTGAAGCAGAAAAAAAAAAAACGAGCAACTAAAGTGTAAAAGTGATAACTTTGTGTGAAAGGGGAAGCTCTGGATCATTTTTTTTTTTTTTAAGTGGATAATCTAGAGAGTAGTTTTAAAACGGAGTGACTGAGGGCGGAAAATGAAGCAAAATTTAGAAAGAGGTGTATGTGTGTGTGTGTGTGTGGGGGGGGGGGGGGGGGGGGGGGGTGGGGGGGGGGGGGGGGGGGGGTTCGTTCGTTACCGCCGAGGACACAGACAAACATAGTGCCTTGTCCTGTACTCTGTTGTACTCTCTGTGCCTGTGTCCTTGGCGGTAACTAACCCCCTCTGTTTCTAAATTTTCTAGAGAGTAGGTCAAAGAGAAACAAGATCTGACACCCAAAATTAACCATTATGTCAGAGACCTCTGGCAGGAGGATTGGAATACACAGACGGATAACAAACTCTTTCAGATCCGTCCAAACCTTAGGGAGTTCCTCTCATCTACGTCTGGTGGTCGTAAAGAAGAAACAGTTCTATGCCGGCTGCACACAGGCCATTCGTATTTTACCCATTCTACCTTTTTAACAGTGAAGAAGCTCCATGGTGCATTCCATGTCATGTGCCACTCACAATGAAACATGTTCTTTTAGAGTGTTGGGACTTGCATTATGTGAGACACAAACATTTTTCGATGTTTTATTTTACCGTTATAGCCGTTACTTAGTGCTGTAACGGCCTATAACGGTTTTTCTTCTTCATAGAAAACCTCAGAAAGTACCTGGCTGATCTTTCTGAAGGCGAAGGTGATGGTGGGGGTAAACGCGTGGTCATGAATGTGACTATAGCCGTTACTATCGGCTATAACGGCCCATAACGGTTTTTCTTCTTTATGGAAAATCTCAGAAAGTACTTAGCCGATCTTTCTGAAAATTTGTAGGTATGTTCAATATGGGTCACGGATGGTCGCGGGTTATTAACGGCTATAACGGCACGTAACGGTTTTTCTTCTTTATGGAATATCTCAAAAAGTACTTGGCCGATCTTTCTGAAAATGTGTAGGTATGTTCATTATGGGTCATGGATGATGCCCAATGTTTATTTTACCGTTATAGAGGTTACTATCGGCTATAACGGCCCATATCGGTTTTTGTTCTTTATGGAAAATCTCAGAAAGTACTTCGCCGATCTTTCTGAAAATTTGTAGGTATGTTCATTATGGGTCACGGATGATGACCTATGTTTATTTGACCGTTATATCCGTTACACGTCTATAACGGCCCATAACGGTTTTTCTTCTTTGTGGAATATCTCAGAAAGTATTTAGCGGATCTTTCTGCATATTTGTAGGGATGTTCATTATGGGTCACGGATGATGGCCGATGTTTACCAGAATAACCGTTACTAACGACTATAACGGCCTAAAAACGGTTTTCCTCTTTATGGAATCTGAGATAACTGGGAGTACGTTTATATGCTTTGCATCTTGTTTTTTCTGTTTCTTTTCAATCTTTATCCAGCTTTTCTTGCGCTCTCCTTTGACAGGTGTCAGTCTCAGTGGAACCAGGGGTGACCGTGTTTAGAAGTGCGCGTGTGTTACCTTTAGGACTATTGGGACAAATCCACTTAGTCATACACATTGCGGCATCTTTGATAGCCCTCGTAAACTAAACGTGTCTAAATCAGGACAGCCCCGCCGTGGAGGCAAAGCAGCAGCAGTGTGACCTCTAGAAGGACTTGTTCGTCTGGCCACGAGGTGCAGGGCCATGGCAGGACAGGATGCTTGGGACTGCGGCCGCGCGCAGCCTGGACACTCTGATGCTGGACTTGGGGTGGGGGGGGTGGGGGTTTGGGGGGGGGGGGGGTGGGGGGGGATTTGATGCTGTGGTGTTTGGTTTGGGTGGGGATTGTGGTTGGAATGGCTGAAAGTGGGGGGCGGGGGGTGGGGGGGGGGGGGGGGGGGCTCCTGGGGGTTGTCCCAAGATGGGATTTTCTTTCCTGGGTGGTCACAGGGGTGTTGTGAATCTGAGAGTGGCAGATGTGATTTTTAATCATGTATATTCCCATGTCCCGTAACAAAAAACGCACACTTGCAAAACACAAACACAGACTGGCCCACAGTGTGTGAGAAAGTGTGAATGTATGAATGTGATATGAAATTAAAGTTGTTTATATGTGATAAATGAAAATGCAAAAAAAAAATGATGAAAGACATGTAAATAAAATAACAGCACAAATGAAAAAATATCACAATTTTTAAAAAGTAAATAAAAAATATAAAAAGAAGAAAAAAGGAAATGAAAAATACACATATCAAAAAAAAAAACACACACACACAGAAAATCTATGTATCACATCCATTCCTGCTTTTCCCACTCACTCCAGTCACACAGTGATGTGTGGTTGGGTTTGTGGGGATTTGAGTATGGAAATTGAGAAATGGATTCCTCAACATCCATACCCCAACCCCCAAATTCCACCCACACCCATCTGAGACTGGGGGGGGGGGGGGGGGGGGGGGGGGTGGGGAAAGGAGGAGATAGTATATATATATATACACACACACACACACACACACACACACACACACACACACACACACACACACAAGGAGTCAAAAAAGACCCAGACCACTGCTTACCCAAACATTTATTTTCTTGTGAATTTTTCCCTCTAGGGCTTCTTCAAACAAGCTTCTGATTGTAACACGAGCAGGGCAAAGCAACAATATCCACACCAAGAGAACAACTCACAGGGGCAAAAAAAAACTCACTCACC